>JBBPLF010000008.1:0-53196 GCA_038089615.1 Aureoboletus auriporus
ACGGGCCGTGTCATGCTCGGCGCGACAAACCCTCTCGCCTCTCAACCCGGTATGTTACCGTGCCGTCACTCTCCGATCGACGTGTTGAACGCGGGTTCCTTAGGGACGATCCGTGGCGACTACGCCCTTGCTGTCGGTCGCAATATTTGTCACGGTTCCGATTCGGTGGAGAGCGCCGAAAAGGAGATCAATCTGTACGTTGATTTTATGATCGGAGTTGACGCGATCACTTACCCTACTTTGTAGGTGGTTCCCTGAGGGAATTCTCAAGTACGGCCTCTCTCAGGAAAAAATGATTTACGAGCCTTGATCGCCCATGCGGAACGTCGTGTATTATAAATTTGGGGCGGTGTCGTTGTTTTTCATCAGTTGAGCCAATAATATCACTTTGAAAGGATGGCAAAAAAGGAGAGCTAAGTCGTTGTGTACTGTGTACTGCAAGCTGGACCAGCCTGAGGTAAATCCAAGCTTTCATTCGTTGCGTGCCATTTCTCTTTGTCGCTCCTCTTCGCGTTCTGCATCATCCTTCTCCAGCAGCTCCCCCAATCGTTTCTCTGCCTTTTTGCGTGCGTCGGAGCCTGACTGAGGCACAGACAATCTGGTGAGTTAGGCTTCACGTCGCTGGCCGACGGGAATGTACTAGTATGACTCGTACTCGCGTCAACGGTCGCCCCTATTGACAATTTGCTGCTTGCTCAACGCAGCATCGACACCCAGCGGACCCGACCTACTAGCAGCTCTGCGCGAGGTCGAGGAATACATTCCAAGACGTTGTCGAATGTATGCCCAGCCTCGCCTGCAATCCAGGTGCGTCATAGAGTCACCTGTGAGTAATGATTCATGCCAACACTATTGGGAACCAAATTTGTAATGGGGCAATTGCCTCCTAGTACAGGATCCAGCATCTTCCACTTTCTGCCCCCGAATCAGATTTGAACGCAGTGCGCAGAAGGAACACCCGAGTTTTAGCTCTTCTTCAAATGGGAATGAAGTTGCGGGCAAGTACTAGTCTCGTGATAAATCTGTAGTTGATGGTGTCCAATTCTTCACTAGTACTGATCATAGGTTTTCTCCAACACAGTGGCGTTTCAATCTCGACGTTCGTCGGTTGGATCACTTTGTTATTCGTAGTCTTCCTCCCGGTATGTATCAGTACTCTATATGATTTGAATGGTATACTACCTACGAATTGAATGTGGGGCTGTGTGTCGTAGAAACAATGCCTTTAAATGAGAAAGTTGCTAGAAACAAACAATCGAGTCAGCATCTCCGATCCAGCATCTGCCTGCCGCTCACGAAAACAAACTTGCCCTTTTCACCGAAACACATGATACACCCACCCACACTGTCGCTCTCATATCACGTACCGATTGATTTGTTCGAGTTCGAGTTCGAGGAAGAACCCATCGTGTCTGTCGACGAATCCAACGTCGGAAATCTATGTCGGAACTTCGAGGATGGAGAGGGCCAAGGATCAAATTCTCACATGGGTAGCTTGATCTCAGATCTCACAGGGGGAAAAGAACAAATGTAAAGAATCTCTGTTCGAGGTAAACTGGTAGTACACCGAGTATCTATTTATATCGTGACGTTTCTGAAAGGGCTGTGTACGAAAGGGCTAGTAGTAATAAGTCAAGGGTGTCCGACGGCCTTGACAGTATGGAATCCGTCCATCCACCTGATGGTTTCGGGGAGTGTGTGTGTTTTTATGATCTAATCGACCTCTCGGGGTATATCATGATGTATATGGCTGGGGTCGATTGTATATACCGTCTCCGATGCATGCGGACGACCGGCATTCTTGTCATGTCCCGGCTTACTCACAATGCCATGCCCCTACCATACAGGTCGCGCAGCCTTCGATGGCTAGTATATAACCTCGATATCGCCACTTTGAAAGTGAATGAAGACGATCAAACCATGCCCTTCGCCATGTCATCCTTGCGGGATACCCTTGGAGCGCCATCAACAAAAGTATCCATCGGGGGCACAACATTCGCATCGCATATCATCCCTCCAGTGGTCTTCTACTTCATAGCAGCAGTGTTGGCTGTTACGCCCGAAACGCGCGGTCTTCGAGTTGCATTATCGCCTGTCGTGACGCTGTTAGCATTCCGTGCAGCACTCTCCTTGGACGTATCGTGCGATAACCCCTACCTAAACAAGCTCCACATAAATTTGGTGGTACGTATCGTTCAACATTCCTTTTAAGAACGTACCTCAGGCAATAGTGACACAGCCCTTCTTGTTATTTATGGCCATTCGTTCACTGTCCTGGACATTTGCAAAAAAACCACTCGTGCGATACCTTCGTCCTGCGAATAGTTCTCCTTCCATCATCATGGACGCCCTTGATCTCGCCACAAGTTTTCGTGGCCATGGCTGGGAATGGTCCCGCGGATTGTACATTCCGCACGACACGCGTCCTACCAATCGGATGGCATTCGCATGCTATGCACTCTTTTCCGGGGTAGCGTATGGGATCCTATACGGTACCCTCTGCACAGCAATCGCGACATTCGCTGGAGGGGTCGGATCCACTATTTTTGACGAAACCCTTCCCTTCTTTGTGCGGTACCTCCGAGCGAATGTCATTGTGGCCTTGGATGGGTTTTCAATCTATGCTTCCATACAGATGAATTATGACCTACTCACTGTATTTGGCATTCTTCTCCTCGGCCAGGACCCCGGTCAGTGGCCACCTGTATTCGACAACCCATGGTGCGCTACGTCGCTCAACGAGTTTTGGGGCCGGAGGTGGCATCAATTGAATCGCCACACGTACCTCGTCTGCGCTTATCCATTTACCGTCGTCCTTGGTCGTGCGGGCACAGTTATCGGGGCATTCCTAGCGTCAGGGCTTCACCATCAGCTCGTGATAGTCATGACTGATAGCCAGTCGGAAATGTGGAGGATGATCGTTCCATTTGGGATGATGGTTCCTGGAATATTTGCCGAGCGAGCATTTTATTGGTATACGGGAAGGAAGGTGAGTGGGGTTGTGGGCTGGGTCTGGACGGTGGCATGGCTTCTCCTATGGGGTCACATCCGAGCCAGGGCTTTGGTGAGGGTCTCGTAATCAATTACCGTACAACGCGCCATCATCCGTGGCAACCCCCGCTACGGCCAACCTCTTCCGAGCAAGACGCTTAATTTACAGTGCGGACGCAAGCTATAAACACAAATCGCAAATCTGTCTTGTCAAAGACTCTATCTCGCCGTCACTAAGATATCTCATAATCGCATCCATCCGCTAGCATCCAAAGGATGTACTGTGTACTGCAAGCTGGATCACTTTGAGGTCAATCCAAGCTTTCTTTCGTTGCGTTCCATTTCTCTTTGTCGCTCTTCTTCGCGTTCCACATCTTCCTTCTCCAGCAGCTCCTCCAATTGTTTCTCTACCATTTTGCGTGCGTCAGAGCCTGACTGAGGTGGACAACAGCGCAGAGAATCTGGCAGGTTAGGCCTCACGTTGCTGACTGACGGGAAGATCGCAGGTTTTTTCCAACACGGGGGCGTTTCAATCTCGTTCGTCGGTTGGATCAACAAAGTTTGCTTTATTCGCGACAATCGGGCACTATATCCCTGCCACCCTCACAACACATGGATGCCCATTGAGCCCGAGTCACTTTGTTGTTCGTAGTCTTCCTCCCGGTATGTTTTGAGCCTTCTGACGGCTGTTGCAGTTGATACAGATGCGCAGAATCGGCATCTATCCCTGTCTTTCTTACCACTGATCTCCCTTGTACACGCGCATATTTGGTTAATGTTGTCAATTTTACGCTTATCTTATCTTATCTTATCTTATCTTATCTCTTGTGATATAGCGCTTAGCGCTGAATGGAGCCAGACACGGACTTAGCATCTTTCAAGTCACGGTCCACTTTGGTTCTCACGGTCACGTGACATTCTTAAGTAATCATTCCAGAACATTCCATGATGTCATACCTTAGGGCAGACTTGTATAGCCACACGTGCACGGACCAGTAGCACAGCATCTGTATAGTATATAAACCAATGCATGTCAACGAGGAACTTCAGTCAAGTTCTCGTTGAGTTTTCCCCTCAATCACTCCTTGTCTCTTAGTCAGTATCGACTGTGTGCGCCTGTGTCCAGTATTGGATTAGGGTCGACAACAGTTAACCGTTATTGATTCATAGTGCACCGGGCCGCATGCATCAGTGGACAATCCGTTATGGATGATGACTTTATGGGATTCGAAGCAGCCCATACCTTCCCTCTTGGCGAGACAGACATGGTGAGCTTGCAAAAAGGGTTACATTCACGCCAGTCATGACCCGCCTTCAGGGGAACGACCTGAATCTCTCAGATGCGTTATCGAAGATGATCAGGTCAATGATGGAATGGAAATGAACTCGATTCAACAAGGCTTTCTCTGCTCTTCAACCGAACACCGCATGTTTGACGATTACCCTATTGGAATAAACCCCGATGTGAGGTGGTTCGTTTGTACGAGTGATTATGCTGATGCGGGCCATCACAAGGATAATTGCCGCATCTATGGTTTTGTCTGTCGTCTGTCGTGACAAGGATCGTATGCCCCACGGGAAGATATTCTACAGGAACCCCAATGTTGAGCAAAAATACCTTCCGTCTCCAGATCTGTTGCGAGACCACTTGCATCAATATGTTCTTCGGCACGTTAAACGTTCTTAGGAGTGCGACGAAGGCGTTTCGACCCGGATATCGATCTTCTGAATGGGAGATTCAATCTATTTGCGGCTAGCTGGTGGTCAGGTTTGGAAGTTGAGCTTGCGGGCCGACCACGGCAGTTCGGAGTTCCTGGGAAGTAAACAAACGGCGCGCATCTAATCCTTTGAAACAATAGAGATTTGTTGTGTCGTCTTCACGGGCATCTTATCTGAATCCAGAGGAGACTTTTGACACGCCGCCACTTTCAATCACATCACAAATTCAATCGCAATCATCCTCATTAATAACAACAAAATCAGAACTTACGCGCGTTGATGCACACCCCGTCCACCCATCCTACCACCTTGGAGCATCATTTTTTTCCATCGCGTACACGGTGAATCTGATAAGGAAATTGAATGCCCACTGCCCAGGACACGAGGCGACATGATGGTTTCGATAAGGGACACGTGCATGCCAGGCAGCAACTTGAAAAGCCAGGAAGCAAGTATACTTCTTCTTTCCATCGCTCTGATATCTCTTAGTTCACTGTATCTTCCAGCGTAGGCCAGGGGCACAGAACAGTAAGCATGCGGGAAAATAGGTCACGCAACACTGACGAAAAGATAAGACAAGATTGAAAACCGACCTTTCTCAAGCAAACGGATACAACAACCATGCAAGGTAAGACATTTGGCAAGTCAAAGGAATGCGCAGTGCTAACGAGGAGGTAAGAGTTCAACGAAAACAAGTCTTCCTCCAGAATCATCAAGCGAGAGAAGATTGAGATCGACTGTCCACATCTCACGCGCGTGGTGTTCTTCCCCGACGGAGAACACTTTGTGAGCTGTGGTCGTGACGGTCAGATTCAACGTCGGCAAGCGAGAGACGGAACAGAGGTGGGAATACCGATGGATGCGGGAAGTGAAGTTTGGAACATGGCAGTCTCACGAGATGGAAAGTGGATCGTGAGCGGGACCGAACAAAGCGAAGTGACGGTATGGAACGCGGAGAGCCACGAAAAAGTGACGGTGATTAAAGGACACCGACATTGGGTGTACGCGGTGGACATCTCACCGGATGGGACCAAAATCGCGAGCGGGTCGTATGACGGCACTCTCTGTGTCTGGTCGCGGTTGACTGGCGAGCGACTGTTCGGACCCTTCAAACACGACAACCATGTCGGTGGAGTCAAGTTTTCTCCGGATGGTCGTCTCATCGCCACTACGACGTGGCAGCGCGACTCTATTCGGATCTACGACAGTCACGATGGCCACCTCCTCGTCGACTTTCCAATCCAAGCCAGCTCGCTTCACAATGAATCCCTCGCCTGGTGGAGCGACAAGCAACTCTTTACCTTGTCATACGAGGGCAACATTCACTGTCTCGATGTGTCTTCCCAGAAGACGCTCTCTCAATGGCCTATCCAGACCCCCAGACATCATTCCTGCCTCTCCCTATCAAACAACGGTGCATTTATAGCCTCTTCCGGCTCGTCAATATCATTCTGGGACACTACCACGCACAAAAAAATCGGGCCCGTCATTCCGAGTCACCCTTCAGGTACTTCCTCATTGGGCATCTCAGCTAATTACGAGCTTGTGATCGCTGGAGGTTCAAAAATCGTTTTGCGGGATCTCCTTGACATCCTTCCCTCTCCCTACCATGACGAGGTACGTGTTCAGCTATCAAGTGTTCGATGAATGAGATAACTCAACCTACCTCGTTGGCTACAAAGAGATGGGAGATCCAGTGCAGACGTACAGAAGCTCATGTCAAAGAGACAATCGAGTCCTGTGCGCGTTCGGGTGTGTCTATCAACACACTTATTCCAATCCTCGAAAAAACCACCCAAGAACTTCGAATCCAGTTTCCTGACGCCGAAAGCATGGTCAAACAGAAGGAAGATGGCATGAATGAAGCGATTAGGTCACTATCCGTGGAGAATGTCAATTCAAGTGCGTTCATCCTTATCCTCATTCGAGAATCCTTCATCGATTTTTGATTATATACGTTCCTTCAGACGAAAAGATAGCAATTCTTGAGCAAACTGTCCAAGATCTCCATGACAACATTGTTGAATCCCAGCACAAGGCTGATGCCCTCCTTTGTGCATATCGCCGGAAACATCAATGCGAGACGCTGTATGCCGACAGCCATGTCATTGATGTGGCAAAGATGCTTCTTGAGAGGGAGGGGGCTGTGAGCGACGACGCGAGAACCGACACGATAGTCATGGACTGGTTCCTTGGTGAGTTTCGTTATCATAGATTAGAGATAACTGTTCAATTTCTTCCATCAGAGTTTACGAACAAATGTATCAATCAACTGGAAAGAATTGGAGACGAGGCGTCACAAATCGATAATCATGACGAAGCACTCGCAGCGTATTCCACCGCACTCTCTCTTGGTTCATCGATCCAAAGTGATCTATTAAACAAGTGGGCCAGCACAAGTCTGCTTCGCAGCTCGACAAATGACGCATTGAATGTTGCCACCAAGGTACATACTTTTAATATGCCTGGTTGTTGATTCATCGTCGCTTCAGTTCAGGGTCCCTAGATTTCTTGTTTATTGCACACTTTGTGATATACTCGAAGGAAACGATCGCATCCCGGATGCATTAGGCTGTTTTCGACAAATGCAGAACGAACTCACATTGGACACGGGTATCCAGAGCGAGCGAGTGCTGTGGGAACTCGGTGAGTGGTCACAGGGCAATACCGCCAAGGCTTGCTAAGTGTCTGATACAGGCTTTCAACGGCGTTGCACGCAAAAGTTACAACAGCTCTCAGACATTGCATTAGGCTCTCGGAACTACAAAGAAGCCATTGCTCACTTATCGACCATATTGTCGTTCGATCAAGCGGATCGCGTAGATATCTTGATCAAGCAAAGCAAAGCAAAAGTGATGATGGGCTCTTGGGAGGACGCGCTCATGGACGCGGACGAGGTATACTTTGTGCCATTGTCGTAGATGATATGGATGACACAGTACACAGGTCATCAAACTCGACCCGTCATCTTATCGAGGCCATGAACAGAGACATGAGGCATTACATGGAAAAAAACGTTATGCGGAAGCTATCGAAGCTTTTGACACAATGCTTTTACATTTAGATCAATCCCCTGACGAAGACATTCGTGGTAAGTCATGTACTGAAGGTCGCACTACCTTCCCCATGTTAATTGAGATCAATGGTAGAACTCTGTGGTCTGTATATTGATGCCAGGCCTGAGATTCGATGTGTCATCCATGCGACCGTTTCCCACATGCCACGAGTACTCATCGACACTACCACCGGCCGACTACTTGACAGATCACAGTTGGCTGGAGAATTTGAGGGACATCCGATCTTTCTTGAGCTTATCTCATCGATGACGAGGAAGGTAGACGGCGCTCGTGTTTGGGAAGAAGTGAAGAAGTTCTACCGATATGCGATGTTCTCACACAAGTGGGAACTGGATGAACCCCTCCTGCAGGACGTCGAGCATATCTCGGTCTACGAGTTAAAACCATCTCGCGCAAATGTCAAATTACAGACGTTCTGCTCGACCGCGCGTTCTCACGGATGCCGGTGGGCATGGAGTGACACATGCTGTGTCGATAAAGTCAACAATGTGGTATTGCAAGAGTCACTGGTCGCTATGTTCTCTTGGTATCGTGGTTCAGCCCTCACACTCGTCTACCTTCTTGATGTCTTGTCCAACTCGAGCAAGATTGATCTCAAGGGGAGCATATGGAATACACGAGCTTGGACCTATCAAGAATACATGGCTGCCGAAAGGGTCCTATTCTATACTGCGGATTGGCAACCATATCTTGGTTTGACGTTGTCAAACCACAAAGAGTCGCCTCTCATTGTCTCTGCGATGCAGCAGGTGTCGCGGGTGTCGCAAGAGCAGTTGGCTGTGCTTCGACCAGGGCTAAACAGGGTGCGCGAGAAGCTTTTTATAGCTTCGATGCGTCAATCAACGCTCGCGGAAGACATGGCTTACTCGTTACTTGGGATTTTCAATGTCACCATTCCTGTTATATATGGCGAGCAACACCGTGCGGTTGGTCGACTCCTAGAACACATCCTAACAGGATCCCGCGATGTGACTGTTCTCGCGTGGATTGGAATTGCGAACACGTATAACAGTTGTCTACCCATGGACCTGACTGTCTACGACCAACTGGAGCCGCCACACATTCCACGACCCACGACTACCCAGGTGGATCAGATGGTGACTGAATTGCATTCATCCATCGCGGACCTCTCCTTGGTCGTGAAGCTTTATGATCAGGTCACTGCACTTCCGCCCCCTTTCCTCGCCTCCAGTCGACTCGAACTTCCTGGTATCATTATTCCTGTCGACAAGATCGCCTGTAAGTCAGGACCAGATCCAAGGACGAAGATTTGTGCGTATCGTGCGACGACGACCTTGTTTGGTGACGTAGAGATCCAGACAACAAATGACTTGCTAGCGATGGATACCCTTTACCTCGTTCATCCATGGATCCGCCCACTTCTCGACCAAGAGTTTACGCGTGGTCCGGGTAGAGCTCCCAGGCATGACAAGACGACACCAGCGCTCCGGTTGGTCGCTCGGCTCATGCAGCCATTTGGGGCGCTGTTGTTTGAGCAGGTGTCGCGCGTTGACTATAGGCGGGTCGCAGCAGATAGCTTGATTATGGCTCAAGTTTGCAAAGATGTCTCTTTGCACGACTGGATTCAGAATATCGACAAGATAGAAGTCCAGTAGTCTCGCTTTCAGGACCATATGTCTCGCCTTTTGAACGCTACCTAGCTAGTTGCGATGGTTGATATGATTTGAATACTATCTACGAATTTATAGTAGGCTGTGTATTGTAGAAATAAAGCCTTGCAAATGAGAAAGTTCCTAGAAACAAACGATCGAGTCAGCACTTCCGATTCAGCATCTGCCTATCGCTCTTTTTCACCGAAACACATATGCATACATCCTCTCTCTTTCGCTATCATATCACGTACCGATTGATTTGTTCGAATCCGAGGAAGAACCTATTGTGTCTGTCGACGAACCCAACGTCGGAAATCTGTGTCGCAACTTCGCGGATGGTGGAGAGGGACAAGGATCGCATTTATGATAGGACGCCGTCGGAGGGAGTGACTCGGAGGGTCGTAGATCCTTGAACGAGGTCCTGCGCGTGCTGTGGATGTATCAGTTGGCGCCTCGATGATGATGCCTTGGGCTCAGAAGATGGACGGGGTGTTCAAGTGCGAAGTCGGAGATTATGTTTGAAAATGGGACGCTCGCTGCGGCCTTGGAGTGGGTTGTGTGCGCTTGGACAGGCGTAATCCGATTGGCCCGGGGCCGGATTGATGAGCGCGCCTAGAGGACGGTCCGAGTGGGAGACGTCGTAGTCGTCTTCCTCAGGCTGGGTCACTGGCAGGCTAGTGGGGATAACGGCATTACGTGACTCGGCGGCCCGCCCGCCCGACCAACGGCACCGCCGACGGAAATCGATTCAAATCCTCGAACAATACTGTCCGTCAGACGGCGTCAGTCGATAGGTAGTACGTCTTTCCCTCCCCTCCTCTCCTTTCCCATCTCACCCGTTCGACAGAGTTTCCAGCTGGTATAGCTCATCCGAGTCGCTCGCCCCTATTGACAACGAAGCCCAGATTTTCTCAACGCAGCATAGACATCTAGCGGACCCGACGGGGAAAGCCCGGTTGCGCAAGCAGGAAGAGACGGGGTACACTCGCCTGAGAGTCACTCATGAGTGCATGGAACGGTTCGTGCCAGCACTATTGCGAACCAAATTCATAATGGGGCACCTGCCTCCCGTAACTTTAGCAAACGATTGACGAGTTTTTAGCTCTTCAAATGGGAATGAAGTTGCCGATAAGTCTTGTAGTGATTCTATAGTTGACGGTTTCCAATTCTTCGCTGCTCATAGGTTTTTCCAACATTGGGGCGTTTCAATCTCGACGTTCGTCGGTTGGATCCACAAAGTTTGCTTTATTCGCGACAGTTGGGCACTGTATCTCTGCCGCCTTGACAACACACGCGCAGCGGATGGTTCCCCTCTTGAATCTACCAGCGACGACGAGCTGCCCCTTGGTCACTTTGTTATTCGTAGTCCTCCTCCCGGTATGTTTTGAGCCTCCTAACGACTGCTGCAGCCGATACAGATGCGCAGAATCGGCATCTATTCCCGTCTTTCTTACCACCGATCTCGTACGCGCGTATATTCAGTTATCGATACGTATAGCCCGCATGCAAGCATCATGTCCTGTATCTCATTCACATTGTTGATGGAGATGATTAGGACACGCGCTTCGTATCTCTCGCATCGGAAACCGCGATATGCGTTGCTGTATCAACGGACAATCCGTTATGGACGATGACTTTACGGGATTCGAAGCAGCCCATATCTTTCCTCTTGGCGAGACAGACACGGTGCGTTTGCAAACAGGGTCACATTCCCGCCAGTCATGACCCGTCTTCGATGGAACGAGTTGAATCTCAGTCGCGTTATCGAAGATGATCAGGTCGGGGAGGGAATGGAAATGAACTCGATTCAACAAGGCTTTCTCTGCTCTTCCACCGAACACTGCATGTTTGACGATTACGCGTATCGGAATCAACCCCGATGTGAGGGGGTTCGCTTGTACATGCATCATGCTGATGCGGGCCATCACAAAGGATAATTACCGCATCTATGATTTTGTCCCCCGTGATAAGGATCGTACGCCACACGGGAGGATATTCTACAGGAACCCCACTGTTGAGCACAAATACCTTCCGTCCCCAGATCTGTTGCGAGACCACTTGGACCAATGCGTGCTTCGGCACGTGAAAGGTGCTGGGGAGTGCGATGAACCTCAAAGGCGTTTTGACCCCGATATCGATCTTCTGAATGGGGGTTTCAATTTATCTGCGGGTAGCTGGTGGTCAGGTTCGGGAGGGAAGAGACAGCTGGAAGCTAAGCTTGCAGGCCGACTATGCCAGTCCCGGAAAAAAAAAAAAAGAAAGACAATTCGAGTGGGATCTAGCTGGTTGAAACCAATAATATGTTGGCGTCTTCACGGACATGATATCGAACTCCACAGGAGATTTACTTTTGATCACATCACAGATTACTGCCTTTCCCCCACCTTGAAGTGGGTTTCTATATGGACCCACCCTTTTGTGACGGTCCCGGCACACATTCAGTTGCAATGGATTACCATCTCCACCAAGACCAAATTAGAACTCACGCACGTTGAAGCGTTGATTCGACGCAGCGAGCACGGACCCAGATCAGTTGCCTCGAGTCACTGGGTCGCCGCGAGCACTTCTACCTTGTTCTCTCCGCGTGTTTTCTAGCCTCGCCACATTCTATCGATCACTTCCTACCCCAAGCATGGTTGCAATTCCCTTTGTTGCTGTCACAATACATTCACGATCGACACGAAGAAACGCACAGAATACAAATCTCGGTAAGACCAACACGGAGTAAATACAAAAAGGAAGGGTGTCCGCAAAACAATAATATTAAACCAGGACACGATACGAGCAACAAGATAATACAACGCCAAGTTGGTATGCAATCAAAAACGAGGGGTATGAATGCAAAAGAGTACGTATCGTCAACGGGGGTCTCAACAAGCCCCGTCGTGCACTGGCCCACATCGCTGGCGTGCCTCGGGTCGAGTTGAGCTGTCCAAGCAGAAACGACCCTTCACCACGACGCGCGCGTTCCCCAACGGGCTCGATCACCACAGAGGGACCAACGATGGGATAACGAGAGGAAACCCAAACATCCGTCCTTGTTACGTTCCGCAAGCGAGGATGGCAGCCAAGTCCTTCTCGCCTGCCGCAGATAGCTGCCGTGAACGAGATTTGAGCCGCACTGAGAGCGAGGACACCATGAGGTAAGACGTAATCGAACACGAGATAAGAATTACTTACAATTGCGGTCAAGACTCAGTAGCACCACCTTGACGGCGCCGTTGGTATCCCGTATGGCTGTACCAGCTTTCAGAAGCACAGATCGATCGATCCAGTGCTCATCTTGCCAGATGGCAGCCTTGAGGATGAGATCGTCCATGCATCGATCCCAGGATTCTTCGTCAGAGAACTCGACTTGCTCCGTTCGGACATTGAGGGATGTAAGGTAATTCCCCTTGGACGTTTGGACTTTGAGCGACGTTGCGTGCGATCGGATGTGAGAAGTGATATACCAGACAGCCTCTTGTGCGGCCTCGCCGAGCTTGGATGTATTGGCGGAAAGTCCGTCGAGCTCCATGATGACAGGAACGGGAATAACGACGGTCCATCGAAGTGACTCGATGATCGAGGCGACAATAGATAGCGATGATAAAAGGATGTTCGTGTCGAGAACGAGAATGGTATAACCGGGAACAATGTTCAATACCGGGGCAGATGCGACAGGCCGGCGTGAATGGCGCTTCGAGGGGGTGGAAGGGGGCAGTCGTTGAGCGGACGCAAGCAAAGATCGTAGATATCGTCGGCGAGCCTAAAGATGTGTGAGCCAATGCCGACGACAGACGGGATAGTTGCATTACCTTCAGTGCTTTCACCTCTTCCGAATCCTCTTCATCAGCCTCGCTCCCCGACGATTCTTCCACTTCGGCATCGGCATCGGCGACGTCGATGTCCATTGCGTCGTCAGTCCACCTCCGACCTCTACGACGAATTTCCTCCTGCTCATGCTCGTGACGATCTTCGTCTCTCCATTTGCGCACTTTTGCCTCTAACGCGCCATCCACTTTCCACTCACGCGTCCCTTCTACCCACGTAAAACCATCGACAAGCCCGGCCAAGTTGACCGCACTACGCGCGATTCTTGTCCACCGCTGCGCAGTCTCGTCCTTGAGCTTATTGCCTCGTTCGTCTTCGTCCTCATCTTCGATGATACCATCGGTCAACTGACCGCCTTCTCCGATATCCAATAGTTCGATCTCCACACGGCGATCTTCTCCGCTCTTCCAATACCCGCGCTCGAACACCTTGCGACCAACCCACTCCATTCCGCGCATGCACCAGTCCTCCGGGAGGGGCGGAGCACAGCCACTCGTGAGCATTACCCAGCGCTCCGTGCCGATGGGAGCGGAAACATGAAGGCCTTGGGAGTGGTGTATATTCCTTGGTATCGAGGTGAAGAACACTGCCAGATCTTGCCATGGGATGAAACGTTCCAAAATCGCGAGTGTGTCGGAGTGTTTGCCAACGGTAGCAAGGAACGTCAGGAACACGGTCAGATACGGATTTAGGGTGGACTTTGCAAAGGGCGAAGCTTTACGTGTCGGATTGCGGAGAACGAAAGAGAGTACGGAAAATGCGAGTTGCATCGCATACTTGAAAGCCTGCGAGAGTTCGAGAGATACGGGACTCTCTGGCAACATCGGGGAAGTCTGTGGTTGAAAGTCTGGTCTTGAAGGATCGTCGTCTATATCCATGCGTTTTTCCTCCGCATCTTCCTCGGGTTGGGGGGGAGCATTTCGCTTTGCAAAGACACGGAAAGGAGTTGCCGCAGCGGCATCACGACCACCCATGGCACCCACCTTGCGTAAGACACCGGCAGGTCGACCATATTCCATTACGGCGCCGATGTTAGTTACGGCCATCATGATCCATTCGCGTTCTTCGGCACCTTCGATCTGGAGGCGTTCGAGGAAACGGGAAAGAGTTGGCACAAAGTCATCCAGTTGAATGTTGGTGAATAGCATTCCGTGAAGGAGAATGAAGAGTTCGGGGGCAGTGGAGTCTGGTTGAGTACGGTGGGACTGAGCCGTCGACGACCATATGGGAAGAACGGATTCCCGTGATGTCGAGAACGGGTGGATGGTGGTCATGCTAATAACAGATGTGATCAGCATGAGTTACGGGGAGGACAAGGAGGACGAACCTTTTTACGAAATGGTAAATGGCCCGTAATTCTTCAGTCTCGACCTCGCGGCTGAGAAGGCCGAGATGGTGGTGAAGTTTACCAGCGCCGGGGGTGTCTGCGATACCTTGAGCGTACCACTCCTTCGCGATTCCCCGCCAGCGTTCCTTTTCAGGCTCGACTTCCATCATCCGCGCGGCAACAATACCGACACTGGGAGTGGGAGAATCGTCGATACGTGCTACTCGTCGATCAGAGGAGGAGCGCTTGCTGATCTGAGACTTGGACTTGTGAGGGTCGGCGGGGTCGTCTGCGGAGGCGGCATTCGCAAGAGAAACGGCATGTGTAGTGAGAGCAAGACCGGAGAGCTGGTTGCTGGTGACCATGGCGGCGACGGCCATACGGTAGCGGGCGAGGTCGCCGAGAGCCTCGAGCCAACCGGCGCGGAAGGACTTGAGGGTGGGTTCCTCGAGGAGACCAGTGTAAAAGGTGTAAGCAAAGTAGATAAAATCTTGGAGATGCTCAAGAGCGAGAGGTGATGAAAAGGAAGCACGACGAAGGGCCTCGAGAAGCTTATGGAAGGCATGTGTCCAGAGTCTGATGATGATATTGTACTTTGTGGGGATGACGCGCAGCGAGGCAGGGACGGAAGGAGCAAGTGAAATTTCCAAGAGATTGTGCATCATCTCAGCTAGTCTGGAGAAGGGAGTGAGGGACCGAATAGAAGAACAAATGAAGGGACTGACCGCTTGTGATCTGAAATCAGTTTGAGCCACTTTTGCTGTTCGAGCTCCTCATCAGAGACCTCGCGGGCCCGTGCGTGCAAGAGGACGCGGGAATCATCGGGATTATCGTCTGTATCTTCATTGAGAATTTTCGACTCCAAGGAGGAGATGGAGCGATAAAGTTTCTTGAGTTGGACTGCAAAAGCGTTGTTTCCGGGATCTTCGCGGGGCTTTGCATCAAAGATGGCAGAAGAGGCGGAGGAATTATCGGTTGTACCCGAGGAGAGGGTGAAGCTGGAGGAGGCGATGGAGTGGGCATAGGAAGAAGTGGAGGAGGCGGATACATGATCAGCAGTGCATTTTTGGGCTGGACAGGATTTCGAGGGGGCGGATGGCCTTGCGAGGACAGAGAAACGAACGGGGTCGTCCTTGCGGTGGTCAAAGAGCCGGTGGTGGGAAGGAGTGTCGCGGGGGGCACCGCGGGGGACGTAAGAGCTGCTGGTTGCATCTGAGACGGACTCTGGGTCGTGAGAGCGGCGGAGGGGGATTGGATCAGTGTCGGGGTTGAAGAGCTTGGCGTGCTGCTTTGGCTGCGGTGGGGAACGGGCGGGTGGAGATATCTTGAGACGACGAGAAAAATCGTCTGGATCTGCGTCTGTGCGAGGGGGGGGCTTGCGAGGGGAAGTGGGCTGCTGGGAACGTCTGGTTGCCCTGGAAGGGGGTGAGGAGGAGAAGGAGGAGACATACGGAGGAGACATACGCTGCATTTTTGCGTTGAAAAGCGACCATACGCTCAGCAAGGTCGGTCGGTTGAGCGGGGTCCCGCCGTCTCGTTGAAGTGTCCATGGTCAAGTCGCGTTGGCCTATCCGCAGCACTCTGGCGACTGCGCCGATCGAGATCAATTTCCATTTATATCATCTATATTCCTCTGTATGCTTATGTAACACTCTTACCACGCGCGGTGGCCACCAGCCAATCAGAGCAGGTACGTCACGTGAAAAGGTACGCACTCGCTGCCGGATCTCGTCGGGCCGCCAAGTGTGCCGCAGTCATGCCGCGTAGACTCACTGGTTCACCCGTATATCCCCTTCTCTCCGAGCTCGCACGCCATGCTAGTGGATGCGTCGTATGGCATCCACTTGTGATCCTGTACATACCTTATCAGCCCCTGTTTGTGATACTTGCTGACATGGACGCAATCAGGACTATACTGCCACCGTGTCCAAATCGCGCCATCTGCCGTCCAGCTGCCTGCGCAGTGAACAGCACTCCTGCAGTGTTCACATCCACCACCTGATCAATCAACCAGTGTGTATTCCTCTCTCCACCCACTCACTTCTCTGAGCTGCTCTGCTGGATACTCTAGGCAGTCCGTGTGTGGCTTCAAGATCCTCGTCGCTGCAATGCAAAAGTCGAATCGCTGTTCCTTGCTGCCGATATCTTCTGCCGTCTTCCACAATAGCTTCTGGTTTCTCACATCCACGCTAATGTACTCCAGTCTTGCTCCATTTCCGAACTTGCTCAAGTGCTCCCGAGACGCTTGGAACTCTTCCGACGGTTCTTTTGGCAGATCCACGCAGAAACCGCCTGCGCGCCTGCCTCAGCGAGTGCGACCGCCCAAGCCCTCTGTTACCTCCTGACACGAGTCCAACCGATCGATGAGTGCAAACTCGTCAAAAATCTTGGGACGAGCCGTGAATGTGGGGTCCTCTTTTGCCTTGAGTGCTGCCCCGATCCCATTGGGGCCAGAGGAGATACAGATTGTGCGTTTCTGCCATTATCCAAATCACGTTCAGGTCCTACAATCGACCCTTACGGTTACTTACTGCGATACCATTGCCGATTATAAGTGGAAAGCCCGAGGATGGATATAACATCATTCCCCCCTCTCATTATACCAGTCCTGCTCGTCCACCTGACCGTGTTAACAGGCACATCAGTGGGAAGGATTGCCTTCGATAAGCCATCCTTGTACGACCAGGATCGGACCAGACTATCATGGTTACTCGTACATCTACTCGAGTACTTGATCTATCGCTATCGTAGAGGTGAACAATGCGAATATCAACTCATAGGGACGTCCCACTTCGAGATCCGCTACGTCGATGCCAATAAGACAGTGTACGCTCTTGTGAGTAGAACATGATCCATGCCTCGTGACCTCACCATTAATCCGGTCAGATGGTTCAGAACATGTATGATCGATGATCTTGCCATATAACCGTCCCCATTCGCTGGACCCTGCGTGTTGGACCCCTGGAAAGACACATTTTTCTCGGTTGTATGATTAGAGCTGCTTCAAACTAAACTTGTTTCCCTCCTTGCTTTATTTTACGTGCTGCTTCTTATCCGATAAACGTGCGAGCACGAAAAAGCCTCGTGCTACCGCCGTGCTTCCTTTCCCAAGCGATATAGATGGTGCCATGCGCTACTCCACACTGGAGGGCGTACGTCCATCTCTAGTTATCTCTCTCCACCTACCTCTAATCTAGCCCGTCGCTGAAGCCCTCTGGTTCGTAATATTTCAGTTGGCCATGCTCAATCTACACAAACCCCGACACACCTCGGTCGATGAGCCACTTAGCTCGATCGCTACTGCTAGAACCTGGCGAGTTCCCTGGAATTATTGAATAAAGTTACAACCAGGGTAGGAATACTTATCTGCAGGGTCCTCGACAATGACCTGTGAGAATTATTTTAATTTCATCAACCCGAAGTCGCTCTCTGAGAAACATCGAACAAACTTTCACGATAAATCTCGTCATGATTATCGTCAGCTGATGGAAGATTGAACACGATCAAGCCGCTGCGGCAACCATTGCCTTAACAGTTCGTTTTCATTTCTTGTCATAGCTAGAGCCCTGACTAGTCCACAAGCAAGGGGTCTGCGACGACGACATGCCCAGGGGGGCATTTCTCGGGTTACATCGTACTGACCCTTCTCTCAAAATCTCACCACGCATGGTGGCCACCCGTCACCAGAATGCTGCCAGCCGATCAGTATAGGGCCATCACACGAGGAAGGTACGCACTCGCTGCCAGTGCAGAAACTCGACGCATCTGACGCCAACCACGTCACGACACCCCGCATCTCGTCTGGTCGCCCGATCCGTCCGAGGGGATTCATCCCCGACCACTTGTCGAGCAGCGCCGGTTGCTTGTCCAGGTATGCCGCGGTCATCCTGAGTCCGCGTCTGTGAATTGTCTACATCATACCCGGGTCATACAGACTCACTTTGTGTAGATGTGTCCAGGAGAAAGCGAATTCACTCGTATACCTTTCTCTCCGAGCTCGCATGCCATGCTGCGCGCCATCTGCAGCACCGCCGACTTGGATGTGTTGTACGACGTCCACGCGTGATCCTGCGTTTCGTTAGTCCTCTGAGTTAGCTGTATTGTGTCTCTTTACCCTGTTTGTAATGCTTCCCGACATGGACGCAATCAGAATTATGCTTCCCCCGCGCCCAAATCGTGCCATCTGTCGCCCAGCTGCCTGCGCAGTGAAGAGAACTCCCGTTGTGTTCACTTCGAGCACCTACAAACCAACCGATCGATCAGCACTCCTTCCCACCACCCATCGCTCACTCACTTCTCTGAACTGCTCTGCTGGGTACTCCAGGCAGTCCGTGTTCGACTTCAAGATCCCCGCTGCTGCAATGCAAAAGTCGAATCGCTGTTCCTTGTCCCCAATCTCTTCCGCCGTCTTCCACAGCAGCGCCTGGTTTCTCACATCCACACTGATGTACTCCAATCTTGCTCCGTTTCCCAACTTGCTCGCGTACTCCTGAGACGCTTGGAACTCTTCCGAGGGTTCTTTTGGCAAATCGATGCAGTAAATCACCCGTGCGCCTGCTTCAGCGAGTGCGATCGCCATCTCGAGCCCAAGGCCCCTGTTACCTCCTGACACGAGTCCAACCCGATCGGTGAGCGCAAACTCGTCAAAAATCTTGGGACGAGCCGTGAATGTGGGGTCCTCTTTTGCCTTGAGTGCTGCCTCGAGCCCCAATGGAGCCAGGGGAGATACAGACTGTGTGTTCCTGTCATTAGTCCCCAGATCACATTCAGCTCTTTCAATGAGTCCTCCGAGTCCGAGTGCTACTTACTGCGATGGCATTGCGGATGGTGATCGATGATCAGTGAAAGAGGTTGATCGAAATCTGATCGATACCTCGCCCCTATTATAATCCGCGGAACGGACTCGGATTATGTAAAATCGAAGGGATCGCGGCGGTCGAAGATGCGCTAGGCTAGAACAGTTCAGTCAGGTCCCAGTACTTACTGCGGAGCCTCGGAGTTGTGAGAGAATTCTGCCTAGGAGCAGTTCTGCTCATTGTTCTGGGTGACCGTCATAGAAGACTCGGATTCGGAGGTAAGTCTCCAACTCGAGTTCCTGGTTAACTTGCTCAGTTTCCCCACCGGTTTTGAGGGTTGTAGAACTCATTCATTCTCTGTGTTGTGGTTTAAATTAGCCTCACTCTCGTTGGCATTTCCCCTTCAGAACGCTACTTTAGATGACTAGTCTCGTCTCAGGCACTCTCACAGCAATGAGTGACGAGAATTACATAGCATCTCTCTGAGAAGCCTCCGAAGTTGAAACCTGTTATAATTGACCAAACTTTCACGGTTATCTCGTCTGACTCGTCACCATGATAATTGAACGTAGGCGACCAACTGCTTTACCAGTTCGCTCGTTTCTTGGTCGATTAGTCGACTAGCAAACATGAATTCACCCTCATCATAAACTGATATTGTACATCTTGACAGTCCACAAGCAAGGTTTGCGCCGACAGCTCCCGAATTATATTGTACTGACCCCCTCACCACGCGTGGTGGCCACCCGTCACCAGAATGCTGCCAGGCGATCAGCGCAGAACAATCACGAGAGAAAAGCACGCACTCGCTTCCTGTGCAGAAACTCGACGCATCCGACGCCAACCACGTCGCAACCCCTCGCAACTCGTCGGGCCGCCCGACCCGTCCGAGAGGATTCATCTCCGACCATGTGTTGAGCAACGCCGGGTGCTTGTCCAGGAATGCGGCGGTCATCCTCCGCGCCTATCAGTTTTGTACCGCGGCATGCTGTGCAGACTCACTGTGTGTAGATGTATCCCGGCGAGAGCGAGTTTACTCGAATCCTCTTCTCTCCGAGTTCGCATGCCATGCTGCGTGCCATCTGCAGCACCGCCGACTTGGATGTGTTGTACGACACCCATGCTTGGCCCTGTGCCAGGTTAGTCTCCCTCTTGTGTTAGCTATACCATGTCTCCTCACCCTGTTTGTGCCGCTTCCTGACATGGACGCAATCAGAATTATGCTTCCCCCGCGCCCAAATCGCGCCATCTGCCGTCCAGCTGCCTGTGCAGTGAACAGCACGCCAGTTGTGTTCACCTCCTGCACCTACGCATCAACCGGTCAATCAGGACGCCCTCCCACCGCCCCTCGATCACTACTCACTTCTCTAAATTCCTCTGCTGGGTACTCCAGGCAGTCCGTGTTCGACTTGAAGATCCCCGCCGCTGCAATGCAAAAGTCGAATCGCTGTTCCTTGTCCCCAATCTTTTCCGCCGTCTTCCACAACAGCGCCTGGTTTCTTACATCCGCATGGATGTACTCTAGTTTAGCTCCGTTTCCCAACTTGCTCACGTACTCCCGAGACGCCTGGAATTCTTCCGACGGTTCTTCTGGCAAATCGATGCAGTAAACCACCCGTGCGCCTGCCTCAGCGAGTGCGATCGCCATCTCGAGTCCGAGACCCCTGTTACCTCCTGACACGAGTCCAACACGATCGGTGAGCGCAAACTCGTCAAAAATCTTGGGACGAGTCGTAAATGTGGGGTCCTCTTTTGCCTTGAGTGCTGCCTCGAGCCCCAATGGAGCCAGGGGAGATACAGATTGCGCATTCCTGCAATCTTTATCACGTTCAGTTCTTCCAACTAGTCCCCACTGTTACTTACTGTGCCATTCTAGAGAGTTGATGGAACGGATGGATAGCCTAGACCTTACCAGATCTGATCATTTTAATACTCCCTATGCCATTATCCGGGATCCCCGACTAGATCATGAAACGATTACCTAACGAACAATTGGCTCCTTGTGACCGGACAGGTGATCGATCCCAGCCTCCGAAAGTGCTTCAAACTGATATATATCCATCTCCGGACTTTACGTCGTGTACATACTTGGCCTTATTTGATGAACATGTGAGTACGAATAAGTACCACGTTTCCATGCGCTATTCTTGTCAGACGTCGAGGGCCCGTTTGACCGACAGCGGGTCATGGGAGGAAATCCGCCGTTCTGATTCGAGTTCTATAGCCTGCAAGGCGGCAACCAGATCGATGTGAAAGAACGGCATCGTGGGACTTGGAAGCGTCGTAGTATCCGATACGGCTCCTTCCTTCGTACCGGGGAAAGAGCGTGCAAACGTTTCAGACGCTTCGACGTCCTCAGAACAAGTGGTAACAAGTGCCACTTCGTTGGGCTTGTCGCTCGGTGTCCCAATCCCAATCCTGCCACCGATCAATGCTCGCTGTACCCACGGCGAAAGAACCGAGGCGAAATGGAACCACGTCCAATAAGTGAGGTAGAGGGATAGAATGACCTGCACGGGTGCATTCGTCCATCGTTCGACTTCGTTGCGGGTATCATTCAGCGATTGTACAGCTGTAGTATCAATTTGGGATCTGATCAAATCTATGTTAGGGGACGTCATACTCGGACAGCGAGCTTACACTGCAATATGATCGCGCGGAGCTTTGGTTTCGCATCGTTGGCTTCCCGAGCTGCTTGGGCTCCACCAGCAATGGGACCTACATCGTTCCAGGCACGATCCTGAAGCTTGATCGCGCCAACATTGATGCTGCGTCGCATATTTTCCGGGGGCAGGTGGTACGACCTTGACTCCGGGATTGGTAACGCCGTCTGGCCGGAGAGGGAGAAAAGCATCACGACTCTTCCCGTGTCTTGAGGATTAGTAAGTGTGACCTTTCCGAGGAAATAGCCACGAAGATGGGCAATCCGGAGGAGCAACAGGACCAGGGATGCGATGACAGAGATCTAGATACCTTTAATGTTAGAGAAAACGGTGACAAAGACCGCCGCAAGCCAGATGAAGAATTCCAAAGGCGAGGCAAGCCAGAACGCGCATACCTGAGTAGGGGAGATCATGACATCAGCACGGCATGTATAATGACTGCTGAGAGACCGGCATTGGGAATCCAATAGAATGCGGGCGTAAGACCATACAATGCAACAACGACCACGATTGCTGCTACGAAACCACTGGCAGGAGTGCAGCCCCCTGACCTAGATTGCAATGCCAAATGGGAAAATGCTCCAGTAATAAGATAAGTATGAAATACGCTCTCAATGGTGTTTATGACGCCTACAGCAATCAACTCTTGGTCAGGCTTGATTTTGTAATTATTCACTCGGCCAAATGCTTGCGATGAATCTGAACATTTTCTTGCCATAGATTTAGATTCAATTGGACATACATTTTCAATGGCAATTTGCTCCAATAAGAGGATGGTGGTGACAGCGGGTAGCTGGGAAGCGAGAGCTTTTACCAACTTCATGTTGATTGTAACTGGGCCAACATGCTGGAAACCGCTGGGAACTGTCTCAAGAATCTTGATCGGATATCCGGACGCCGTTTTGCGGTGGGGATAGTACAACCAGGCTGCGATAGACAATATCAATATGACAAGCGCATTCCTGGATACCATGAGAAAAAAGGATATCCGATCTGGGAAAATTATGTTAGTCATCACATCGAGAAGCAGCTCGAATGTGCCTCACTACTGCGGGGAAAGCGCCGTTGGAGTTTGGAACAAGCTGTACGAATAGCATAAAGTACGATGAGACCCGATAAGCCCCATGCAGCATCAAGAGTGGTTCCTGGCAAGCCCTTGAGGGTACGTGGAAATTCTTGTACTACGGAAAGAGGTATGATAGTAGCCAGCGATTAAGGAAAGAAACTTCACCTGAAACCAGAAATCCCCATCAACCCAGGAACTTGGGCTGCGACGATGCTGATGGCAGAGCCTGTAATGAAACCACTCGCGGCGGGAGCAGGAATGAACTCAGCGACCCAGCCAATCCTGAAGATGCCGATTGTGAGGACGATAAAGCCACTAATGAATGCAGCGGTAGTCGTTATCTCTGGAGCCAGCCATTTTCCGGGAAATTTATGGTCGACTTCGGCGATTATTTGAGAAGTTACTAGAGACAATGTAGAGACTGGGCCAATGGATATGTCCTTTGATATGGCAAGGAACTAGAGAAGACCAGTATTATTAGTCTACGGGGGAAAAACTAGGTCAAACGCGCACACAGTATGCCAAAACGCCGACAAATGAAGAATATAAGCCATATTGAGGGGGAAGTATTGCAAGCTAGAATGGGGAGCATGATGAGGGGTTGATCAAGAGGGATATAAAAGGAGAGAAAAAAATACCTGAGCATAAGACATCCCCTGAGGACGACCACGATACCGACTGTTAATCCAGCGATGAGATCCCCAGTCAACCAGCCGACATCTTGCGCAAGCAATGAGCCCGAGTTGGGATATCATTCCAAATATACTTACTATACCGGTAATCCAACCAAGAATTGGGAATAGGCTGTTGAGATAATTGACTGTTACGGCATGTTAAGTTATACTAGTGTCACGTTGAACGGTTGGGCTAACAGCTTGCTTAGGATTGTAGAGTGGGGCCTTGACATAGGTAGCGGTCGATACGACTGGTACGTTGTCTTCTGGATGCCTCATCATCGTTTCGACGGCACGCTTTAGAGTGGACGCCATGGCGAGGCCAAAGGCGAAGAAGGACGCGGGGAAGAAGAGAGTTCGAGCTGCGAGTGCGCGAGTAGTACCATTCCCGTGATAAGTCCTCGGGACAGCAGCGAAGGTTGCACTCACGGAAGTGTATACAAATAAATGCGCAACAGCGTCCCTGTCTCGAAAAACGTTCCGATCAAGTTGACCTGATACAACAGTGATGGGTTTATCGGATTCAATAAGAGTGACTCGAACTGACCTGGACCGCGACTCGCCAATACACCGCAAATCTTGTAGTGGTTGTACTGCAAGTTTTCTTTTTCATAGGGTTGCTTCACATCATGTGCTGCACGTCCAAAATATCTATTTATCCTTCTCTTTCTCTTCCCGGTCGGACTACAACCAAAACTTGAAGCTGTTTCTGTTCGCTCCAAGGCTGGGCGTCTTCCTTTCTCCCCGATCCTCGAAGACAACACCAGTTTGCTAATCTCCAGTTCAAGTTGCGAGGATGGGAATCCCATGGTTAGCGAATGAGGTATTGATTCTATCGACAGCTCCGTGGGCGATAAAAACGCCATTGGAGCGGAGGAGAGACTGGACACCAGAAAGAATCCCGACCTGGGTGCCTCAGGCCTCAGGCCTCAGCCACTGGCACCGCTGGCTGTGCCCTCGTACCTCTAGTACTCCACCATGCTGTAATGATTACATCTCTGTCCCCTCGCAGGAGCACAGTTGGCTTGGATGCTGTGTCGCCAGTTATGTATATGAGAGCTGAAAGCAAGTTCAAGAGGTGCATTAAACTCTAGTTGTCGTAAAATAAGTTTACAAGTGCCGTTTCGGTAGTATTTCTGCGACGAATTATTCGAACTGGCATTTGCATGAGACATTGAGCACGGTCGTGCCAAGCCAACCTTATGGTTTACATGAATTTTTCGTAGCAGATAGCGGCGTAGCAGGAAGTTTGCAGGAAGCCGTACATGTTTCATTATTTGTGGATCCCGCGTTGACTTCAACTGAGTCGCTGTTGGCTCTCGTGAAATAGCCGCTTGACCAGCAACCTCAATGAAGCCTCTACTAGTGTCGCTGGCGGCCAGATATGACCTAGAGCCTGTTTTGGGTAATCAGATTAATCAATCTTCACGTCAACTTCACGCTGACTAGTAAGCCAAGACCATCCTCAGGCTGATGACTGTTACCAAATTTCTTGAACGCGGCGGTCAGTGGAAGTCATCCAAAAGCATCTAACTCTTGTATCTGAAACGGATGCACGCGCATCAAATGGCGACATCTTGATGGGATTTCTCTCAGCCCTGACGGATGAGTGTGACATACGACAGGTCGCCGAGGGTCTATTTCTGTCAATGGATTTGTTAATAGACGAGCCGAAGAGGATGTAACCCTGCCAAGCCGTGGGTATCATTAGAGCTACTAGTAGTAGTCACGCTAGGCCCAAGGAACAGGAAACGGTGTGGTGTCGCGCATCACACAAGTCGCGCGACCAAGACGGTGTTTCAAGTATATTGTGTTCACATATACCACGATGATGGTCAGACCTTCAGACTCAAGGTAACTTAGAAGAGACAAAGCCATTTAGGCAGTCGCCTCATCCAAGTATGCTAGCTGATATCGAGTGCCCTCCGGATATTATAATTAGTTCGTCTACCGCCCAAGCCTCCACAAATCAAGTAAAAATCATACGGATGCGTAACGATGTCACACCAGCGCTGCTGCGCCTCTAGCCGCCATTGGCATGGCCCTGCCATAGGCCGTAAGTCTTTCCGGGCGTCGTTTGCCAAAGCCGAATCGTGCCTGTGGTATCATGTTAGAGTTCAGTAGTCGTAATGGAACAGGATCTCACCGTCCTCTGAAAGAATGTAAATGTCATGGTCACCATCAGCTGGTGGTGCTACATATCATGCCAATGGTAACACGCACCACTACCACTTGCATACACTTCGCCATCCGGGCTGAATTCAACACAATGCACAGGACCATGATGACCCTTGAAAACCTCCCTTTCTTCACCATCCATCCCGTGTACTCGAACCCATTCATCCCCGAGATTTCCCGTGACAAAACGATCTTGGAGGATGGGGTGGACGGAAGCAGATGATGGCGAATATGGGAGGTTCAAACTATGGGTTGGCGCTGTACTTGGCAGGGCAGGTATGAATGCCACGGTTTCTCCTGAGGTGACAACAAGCCTCTTTGTCTGCACGGAGAATTCCATGGACGTGATAGGATTTGGAAAGACCAGTGAGGTCGTAAGTTTGCGAGTCCGTAGATCCCACCACCTGAGGATAAATGAATACAAAATGAAAAGCAGGACACCATAAGGGGCGAACTTTATGATTCCATCTTCACCAGCGGATACGCCAGTGTGTTCGCCGACCCAAACAACGCTCTTCACTGTCTTGTCGTGTGGAGTCGTACCGGTGTCACCAAGGAGATCGGCTTCAGCATCCGGGCGGGCTAGATCGAAGATGCGAACTTTTTTTTCCTGGCCGCCGGTTAAAATGTGAGAAGAAGTCCTTGAAATAGCGACGGTTCGGACGATGTGGTTATGGGGGAAAGAGTGGAGTGCCTCTCCGGAGAAAGTGTCCCAGATCTTTCTATCAAGAAGTGAACATGATGAACCCGGGAGGAATATTTAATACGCGGGACCCACGCGGTGAAGTCGGCGCTGCCCGATACAGCTCTTGAACCATCTGGGGAGAGTTTGGTACACCATACGGCGCCTTTGTGACCTAGGAAGGTGCCGATCCAATCACCGGTCCACTCTCTAAGCATAGGGTTCCCATCTTTGCAGCTGGAGACTAGTAAATAGGTGTTGTCTTCGAGGATCGGGGAGAAAGAAAGATGGGTTACAGGACGGGTGTGGCCAGGGGCGACGAGAGGAACAGCCTTTGGTTGAGTGGTCATTAGTCGTCGTCAAGATATAAAAAGAGAAGAAGAGAAGGATGGACTAGTATTTTGGACGTGGACGCCGTGGGGTAACCCTTTGAACAAGAACAAGCACCAATTGGCACGTGTTCGACAGTAAATTTGCGGTGCGCTGGCCATCCGTCACTCTATTGATTCTGATGAATTCATCACTATCGTATCAGGTCAACATCGAAACAAAACACTTTGGGAGAGACGTGTGGCTTCTATGTATGTACTTATCAAACATCTCCGTCAGTTTGAGCGGGAATGGCGTGCTTTTCTCCCATCGGGATTGCTTATAATAAGCACGAGTATCTGGGGGCCGTGGCAGTCCCGCAGAAAAGAACATACATATAACCCGCCACACACACTTCTTTGCCCATCGCCTTTGACCTCGTCATGGCGTCCACTCTGAAGCGTGCGAGCAAGAAGATAGTGGCATATCCCGAAGACGATGTACCCATCATATCGACCGCTTCCTATGTCAAGGACCACCTTCACAATCCCAAGCAAGCTGTTAGTCAACGGTTCCGTAACCTGCACGTGATGCTAAACCTGCCGTAGATAATTGATTACTTCATCAGCCTATTCCCAATCTTTGGCTGGATTACTCGATATAGTAAGTATATATGGAACGATGATCCCAGCTCGCGCTCATTGCCTGCACAAGATGTTGGCTGGTTGACTGGGGATCTCATCGCTGGATTAACAGTCGGTATCGTGGTCGTCCCTCAGGGGATGTCTTATGCCCAGGTACTTTTCTCTCTTTATTCCCCCTTGGTCAACCTCTCTCATCATGCTCCCTATTCTAGCTTGCAACACTTCCCCCTCAGTATGGCTTATACTCTTCCTTTGTCGGTCTATTGATATACTGTGTACGCGCACGACTTCAAATCTTTCCGTAGACTAATACTTTTTTTTTCTAGTTCTTTGCCACTTCAAAGGATGTATCCATTGGTCCAGTCGCTGTCATGTCTCTCGTAACCTCTACAATCATCGCTGAAGTTGACCAGAAATTCCCCGGTAAATGGTCGGCTCCAGAGATAGCGACTACTGTTGCATTCATCAGTGGTTTCATCGTCCTCGCAATCGGGCTCCTCAGGATTGGCTGGCTTGTCGAGTTCATCCCTGCCCCTGCCGTGAGTGGTTTCATGACAGGTTCCGCCATCAACATCGTCGCAGGCCAAGTTCCTGGGTTGATGGGTATCTCTGGTTTCAAGTGAGTCTTCTCTCTTCCATCACCACCTATCATTTATATCTGTCCGGATAGTACGAGAGCTGCCACATACAAGGTCATCATCAATACCCTCAAGGGCTTGCCAAGAACCCGTCTTGATGCTGCATGGGGCCTATCGGGCCTCGTCGCACTTTATGCTATTCGCATATTTTGCACCAAACTCCAACAGCGCTTTCCCCGCGCTAGTGAGACATTCAAGTTGCTTCTTAATGCGATGACTGATACGATTCTCTCAGATCGGACATTCTTTTTTGTCATGGTGGCCAGGAATGCGTTTGTCATA
Source organism: Aureoboletus auriporus (assembly GCA_038089615.1). NCBI lineage: Eukaryota > Fungi > Basidiomycota > Agaricomycetes > Boletales > Boletaceae > Aureoboletus > Aureoboletus auriporus. The sequence continues at coordinate 28,473 of JBBPLF010000008.1, forward strand.
TTGATACTTTCCATCGCGGCCTGGTTATACTGTCGCCACCGTAAAACGAAGTCCGGATATCCAATCAAGATTCTTCAAACAGTTCCGAGGGGTTTCCAACATGTTGGCCTCGTTCAGATCGACACGGAGTTGGTAAAAGCTCTCGCTTCCCAGCTGCCCGTCGCCACTATCATCCTTTTACTGGAGCACATTGCCATCGCAAAGTGTATGTTTGATCGAATCTGCGCAGAGAAAGTCCTCATGTTCTTCCCAAGCCTTTGGCCGAGTGAATAATTACAAAATCAGGCCCGACCAAGAGTTGATTGCTATAGGCGTTACAAACACTGTCGGGAGCGTATTCCATGCCTACCCTGCTACTGGATCATTCTCCCGTTCGGCATTGCAATCCAAATCAGGAGTCCGCACTCCTGCCAGTGGTATCGCAGCGGCCATCGTGGTCATTGTTGCATTGTATGGTCTTACACCCGCATTCTTTTGGATTCCCAACGCCGGTCTCTCAGCAGTCATTATACACGCTGTCGCTGATCTCGTGGCCCCGCCTCCTCAGGTATATACATTCTGGCGTGTCTCGCCTTTGGAATTCCTGATCTGGCTTGCGGCGGTCTTGGTCACCGTTTTCTCTACCATTGAAAATGGTATTTATACCTCCATCATTTCATCGCTGGTCCTGTTGCTCCTCCGGATTGCCCATCCTCGCGGCTATTTCCTCGGAAAGGCCATACTTACTAACCCTCGAGACGACGGGGAAAGTCGTGATGTTTTTCTCCCTCTCCGTCCTGACGGCGTTACCAATCCTGCAGTCAAGGTCGTACCCCCACCCCCCGGTATTATCATCTACCGTTTCGAGGAGAGCTTTCTCTACCCCAACTGCTCAATTGTCAATTCGGCGATCGTGGATTATGTGAAGGAAAACATGCGACGGGGCATCGATGTTGGCGCGATCAAACTTCAGGATCGTGCCTGGAACGATGTAGGTCCCATTACTGGTGGAGCCGAAGCAGCTCGGGAAGCCAACGATGCGAAACCAAAGCTTCGCGCGATCATATTTGATTTCTCTGCAGTGTAAGCTCGCTGTCCGAGTATGACGTCCTCTAACGTAGATTTGGTCAGATCCCAAATTGATACTACAGCTGTACAATCGCTGAATGATACCCGCAACGAAGTCGAACGATGGACGAATGCACCTGTGCAGGTACAATCATTCCTTTCGTCCCTCTATGCCGCTCATTGGACGTCGTTTAGTTCCATTTCGCCTCGGTTCTTTCGCCGTGGGTACAGCGAGCATTGATTGGTGGCAGGTTTGGCATCGGGACACCGAGCGACAAGCCCAACGAAGTGGCACTTGTTGCCACTTATCCTGAGGAAGAAAGAGCTGCCTGGGATGTACACTTGGAAAGAAGAAATGAGTCAAATGACGTTGAAGCACCTGAAACTTCGGATCCCCCTCTACATGGAGAGAGGCATGTTGGACTTGGAGTATCAGAGGGTACTCCCCTTCTGATTCACCCGACACCGTTCTTCCACTTTGATCTCGTTGCTGCCTTGCGGGCTGTAGAACTCGAAGTGGAGCTGCGTATTTCCCGCCGTGACACGCTATCGAGTAAAGATGTTGATATCTCGACCTCTCACGCACGATAATGCCAGTGTCCTAGTAGCATAGGTACATTCGGGCCGAGTACATAATCAATGTAATTACATACACGCTTTCCGCGGATGTTACATAGCTCTCAACAACGTTCGGATTCAACTCGTTGCAGAACCAGTGACTCTCATTAATGTTCCTGAGGGCAGTTCTCCGGTCTCCTGGACACGTTCCGTTGTCAAAAACTCAAACGCACATTCCATTGTCAACATTGCGATCATTCTCGGTGACCCCAACGTGTTTCGCCGGCCATAACAAGGTTACCCGCGCTCTTCTCACTCTCTGGTCTCCTCGGGGCTGATCGTATTCCCAGTGGTCGAAAATCAAGCACCGCAAAGGATTAGAGGACGCGAAAAAGTCCAAAATCTACGGCAAGGCCGCCCGAGTAAGTCCCGACCACACACACTTTTTTTTTTGTTTCTTCCCCGGGCCGCAACACTCATGTTTGGTAGGAAATCGTGTCTGCAGCGAAAAGTCGGGTCTTCCCAACCAACTTGCGTATTTTAAGAGACTCACATGTTGCCGAGCAGCGGGCGGGTCTACGAACGTGGAGCAAAACCATCTCTTGGCAGGCGCCATACGGCGGGCGAGGGAAGCGGGCGTTCCCAAGGAGAACATCGAGAATGCGCTCGACAAGGTAACGCGTGGGCACCGTCGTGAAGACGACACGCTAACGAGACGGCTTGCAGGCCGAACGCAGCAAAGGTCAGGGACAAGCCATGTTGTTTGAAGCCATCTACAACGGTACGGTCGGTATCCTCATGTGCGTATTTTTTGCCGCGAGAAGAGGGACCCCGAAAAACCGACTTTGTAGGCACGCAGCGAGTGCCGGTCCGACAATGTCAATCGCACGGTGAAACATGTCAAGGATCTTTTGAACTCGCATAGGTGGGTCTCACGTTCTAAGGGGTGGGTTGGCATCCTCAGTCTCGACTCAAGGGCACGTTCTGCGCCTGTCAAATTTATGTTTCAGCAGCGAGGCTACGTGAGAGTGCGTATTGGTGATGACATGGAGACCCTTTTGGATCAGGTCATGCATGTTTGTTCGACCGACTTTGCGGAGTGGAGTGAGGAGGGTCAATCTGGGGTGGAGGTGAGTCAAGGCGTAGAGCTCCCTTTTTTTTGTATATAAAAATACCTGTAACACGATTGTTTAGATGGTCTGTCCGCCAGAAGACCTCGGCAAGGTCATGAAAGCGATTACTGATTTTGCATCCACGTCCCCCCTTTGTGAGGTGCTCACGAGCGAGGTCAACTGGGCACCACTAGAGTCGCAGGAGCCTGGAGAAGACGTCGAGGAAATGGATCGTCTAGACAACCTGATAGAAGTGCTGGAAGAGAACGACGACGTCGAGCGGGTGTATACGACACTAGAACCAAACCATTTAATCGCTGATGTTTCATAGACTAGGGAAGATTATAGGACAACTACAGTCCCGTGGATATACACACTAAACGTTCTAGCTCGGCAGCCGACGGTCTATCCGCGGAGACTCGGTGAGTCCCATTGCGCGGCGTGGTACCACTGAGTTGAGGAGTGAGGTAGTGATTGTTTCTTATTATTCATTCATACAACTACATGAAACATGCAGAGGGTCTTTTCACCCCGAATCACCCGTGAGTAAAAATCATGCACCAAGGCTCTAAATTTCCAAGTCTGGATGGAGTCTGATCCATGCATAACCTCCAACACCACCAAACTCGACAAGCTGCGCTTCTGAAGCCCTGAGGATATACTCTTTAAATCCTGACACTCCTGCTTGAGAGTAAACGATTGGTTCCAACGACTGTCCTACTAAGGATCTGCGGGGGTGAAAACAACCCTCTGCACGCATCCGGACAAGGGTATCGATCAGAGGCTGATAGTGGGGAGGGCAAGAAGCGCTGTCTTGTCGGTTAGTTGGTAAAACCGGAGAAGTGTCACTTGATCTAGGTCCCGGAGTTTGGAAGCTCGTCGCTGTCTCGATCATCTCGGACCCTGTTAATAATGGATCCTGGTCCGGAGCGGCTTCAAACGTGGGAGACGCGAGTCTATTTGAGGGGCATGGAGTAGTTGTAATTCCATCCATGCCGAACCAATTTGGGTGTAATGCAATCCATGCATCTCCTTCTTTGCCACCAAGCTCAATTACGCCCGTCAGTTCGGCCAAAGCGGTGTAATCTTTGAATTTTGACACTCCTGCGCGTTGGTAGACTTGTTTGTCCGACTTGAGGAGGTCGACTGCAATTATCGAACGTGAAGGACGGTCAATACCTCTCTCGCGCGCCGCAAGCAGGAGATGAATGAGTGGCTTGAACGTTGTCCATGTTTGACAACGTTTGCCTTCATCATGGGATTCCGCAGTCGTAGACGGCGCCGAGGGGGAAGCGCTAGGGGAGGGCGGTGATATGGTGCCTGATGCGGAGCAGTCTTGACCATTCGATGTACACGATACAGCGGCGAACTGCGACGAATCGTCGCAGTCACCGATCCCTAGGAAACCCGCCGCAGCGAGAGAATCGTGCAAGTCCACGTTTCCGTCCGATAGGGAATGGGTCGTGTGCGATGCGACATAGGTCGACGTTGCCAAATCAGGTGTTACTCGATGGAGGATGGATTGTTCGAAATTCCCCTCGTTCTCGACCCGAAGACCTGTCGAGCATTCGATTTCCTTCGGGACTCCAATGTAGATGTCTTTCATTTGCGGTGTCTCACACACGCTGGTTGCAAGTGTCTGCATTTGAGAAGTAGGTTTGATTGTTGTGTGGGAGTCCTCGTTGGAAATTGATCCGGTCAGGGACTTTGACATTACAAAGGGCGATGCCAGGCAGTTGAGCTTGTGTGAAGGGGGAACGCTTGGATTGGAAGAGTCTCTGGGGGCGTCGCATGTCGATCGAGCAGGTTCAAGGGGTGAGCGAATGATGATCGATGAGGGAGGGCGGTCATCGTGCAAAGGTATCTCTAACGCGTTGAGCGACGTTAGAACGGATAGATTGCGTTTTTCAAGATCGGAGGTGCTTGGTCGTCTTGGTTGCGGTTTCTTGGTGGGAGTGTAGTGTTCTACAGTGGGAGGGGACTGTGAAACGTTGGTGGCACTGCGTGGGCGTGTAGATCCGGTGGAAAGAGACGTGTGTCGAGAACGCAAAGGTGTCTTTGGAATGGGCAATCCACTCTCGGATGCTGTACTCGTATGTTTCATCGAATTAATAAATTCCTGTGCAGAATCGAGACTCTCGCTTTTGGAGTGCCTCAGCGGTTCGAGAAGGTCGCGAGCAGTTACACGTCGTAGCTTGGAGGGACCTTGAAGGGGAGGGGTGTCTGGGTCCTCGGGGGATTCTCGCAGCTCTCGCAAAAGTTTGTTTACGAGGGCGGGGTCAAGATCCGGATAGGGTTGTTTGAGAGGTGAAGAAGAGTTGGATTGTTCTGTACGAGACCTGAGTACTGCTGTGCCCCAGTCGATGACAACGGAGGCCTGACTCTCGAGGGAGGGAGAAGTGTGGGGTGAGGAGGGGACAACCAAGATGACTTGGTAATTGCGAAGTTTGAGAGTGGAGACGGCATAAGCGTAGTCACGATCACCAGTAATAAGGAAGATAGTAGCGGGGGAAGGATGATCGACAGCAAAAGCAAGCATATCGACTTGAGGGTGGAAACTCAACACGGAGGGAAAGAGGAGGAGGATCATACGCACCCAGAATCATTTTGTCGACGACGTCCTTTTTGCCATTGTGGGGACAGTCTATGATGGAAAGACCGGAAGACTGGAGCTCGGAACGGAGGTACACGGATTTGGAGGACTGGACGGAAACATCGAGATAAGCTCTGAAGGAGGTGATGGAACCGAATAGACGGGCAATACGGGCAATATTGTTTACGATATCGAAACCGAGACCGGAAGAACTAGAAGGAGGGCTACAGTTTTCTGGAAAGGGGGTTAGGGGGAGCCAGGCAAGAGATGGAAACGAACCGTAGTCCCAGAAGATGGCGACCTTTGGAAGATGGGACATGAGCAGGCAAGTGAGGAGGGGGAAAGCCGGACATGCAGAAGATGCAGGTTGGACGCACAGCACGCCACAAGACGCCCATGCATGCCAGGTACAGCATGTCGGACAAGGCAATGTCAAATAACGATCGGATTCAAACACTGTGAATAACGGCGACAATACATCGTATATCTAAGTCTACTTGGCCTTACGTTGGAGTTTACTGAGATGGTAGTTGATGGACGGTCTTTGTGGCTTGGGGTGCACGGGCTAGCGAGACATCAGCGGTCCGCGGGACACGGAATGGAGAGTGGCACGAACCGTCGTGCGCATGCACGTGAAGAGCGCGTCGGCGACCGCCTTGCATCTGACGGGATCGGTGGACAGAACATCCCCGGTCGCGGCCCAGCAGCCGAGCATGGCGGCGAACTCGGCCTTGCACGGCGCGGGACGCTGCACTGGAAGGGGGTGAGCTGGACGGCACGGCGGCACGACGGCAGGTGGGGGACGCACACTTGGCTGGTCTGACTTTGACGTGGGCAATATGGACCATTGAAAACACGGATCGGCAACTCCCGGACGCGATTAAACCACCACGTCGACGATGCACACCCTCAACAAGAATAATGCCGGTCAGTCCGTCCGAGATGCCGTTGTGCCGTGCTCACCCTCCCCAGCCGTAAAACGCATCATGCAGGAGGCCCGTGAGCTCGCCGCCGACCCGTGCACCGACTACCATGCCGCCCCGCTCGAGGTACGTGTCACTCCGCTACTCCGTCGCTCTCATTTACGCGCTGTTCCGAACAGGATGATATTTTCGTATGTCCCACCCCCAGTCTACCCTTGCCCTCTTCATTTCTCCCTAGGAATGGCACTGCACCATCAGAGGCCCTCCTGGTACTGAGTTCGAGGGCGGCCTCTATCATTTCCGCATATTGCTGCCTGCTGAATACCCTTTCCGTCCCCCCTCTCTCATGATGCTCACCCCAAACGGCCGTTTTGAACTCAACACAAAGGTAGTGATCTCGCGCACATTTTTCATTTCCTTGTTCAACCGCCGCTTTGACAGATTTGCATTAGCTTCACAAATTGTTCGTCCTCTCCGTTATTTCACCTGGTCTAGGCTAATCTATCCCTCAGATCATGAGGAAGAATGGCAGCCTGCCTGGGGCGTGCGAACCGGTCTGTCTCCACTTCATTTGCATGCCCCCCCTCTCATTTCTCCCTCTAGCAATCCTTGGTCTCCAGGGCTTTTTTCCTCTCAAAGGATCCGCAGCCACCGGCGTTGGCTCGGTCGAGTACCCCGTCTCGGAACGCAAACGTTTAGCACTCGTGTAAGTGTTCATTTCAACAACCCCGCTCGATCCCTTCTCACAATAGTCAAGATCTCGTGAGTGGATTTGTCCCAAGTGCCAGCAATCCAACCTAGAATCTCTTCCGGACCCCCCACGCGAGCGAGCCTCGGGCCTGGACGGTTCCTCTGCCCTCCGAGGACTTTCTCGCGCTCAAGATCACTCTCCGCCTCCTGTCCTTGAGTCGTCTCCCATTCTCCCACAACACTGCTCGGCCCCCGACGCGACTGCGACCGATCCCGATCCCGTCGTGCCCCGTATTGACTCCGGAATCACTGAGCAGCAAGAATGCTCCACCGCTACTCGCACAGAGACCACCCGCGGCTCTCCCCTTTCCGCACATATACATCATCAGCGCTCTCACCGGCCACCGCTGCTATTGGACACTGCGATCTGTGTGTTGCTCGTGTTGCTCGTAGCGTTATTAGTGAGGCGGGTTCTGTGAGTCCATGCCTAGTTGTGTAGAGCGTTGATCTATTCTATCCGCGTGGTATGTACTTTTAGAGTCCATATATTTATAGACCCTGCATGCGCAGTCCGGAATGTTTCTAGACCGAGCTTACTTTGCCAAGTTGAATACGTTGATCGAGCTTCGCCAAATCGGGGCCGTTGCTTCGATCCCCTTATGTCAGCCCGTTGATCAGAGATTTGTAAACTGAATGCTACAGCTGCTTGGCTTTAAAAGCCGGTCCTCTCCGTTGGATCAGTCCCCCCAGCATTTCGCCCCTCATCCTTCCTTCTCCGTCATGTCTGTCTCCCTCGTCGTCGTGCACGACAACAACACCAGGAAGCGTTCCTCCTTCATCGTCCGCCCGAGGCAACCCGGTACCATCCCTATCCCACCCTCTCTCCTCAACTCCCCCTTCCTCTCCTCGCCAAACAGCATCTTCCGTCGAAGGTCCTTTGTCCACAAATGGCCATCACAGGTCGAGGACGAATGGCTCCGGGACATGGTCCCCATTGACAGATCTTCGGCGTCTGATGGCGACACCAAATCAGAGGCGTCTAGCCCCTCTTCTACTCCTTCGCCGACCTCCTCGGACAGCCCCTTTGGCTGCATCCTCGTTCCTCCCTCGCCAATGTTGCGACCACGCTCTATCGGCCCTGATACGCACACACCCACCAAACGTGCTGGCCCAGATTCTGCACACAGTTGAACATGCTCGCCTAGCGCTTTTTACGTCGCAGGTCGTTTTTCGCACGAGGGGCGTTATTGGGGCCCCTCCATTTCTTTACTCCTTTTTTTTTATTTGGGTTTTACGTGGGTATAGGGAACACTAGCCGTTCTGTGGGTACACTGGTTGCATAACGTTTATCTTTGTATTTTTTGGGGTTTTTTTTTCGCGAACACTTATCTATCGTTCATGAATCACATTACACTCGCATACTGTACAATGCACATCACTTGCTTTCATCATGTAATTGTTGCAGTACTACATACATAACGCGGCAAGCAATCATTATTAGGCGCAACATAGGATTGAATCATTTCTTCTTCCCTGCGCTGACGCTAAGTACCACGATGTCTTCGTCCTCCAGGTTGTAACTTGCGATCGTGCTCGAGTTCGTAAGCATTTTACCCAAGTAAGATATTCGCATCTTTGAAGCGGGTAGCGTGCTTCCCGTGGCCTGAATAAATCTTTCACGCAGGGTCGAGACAAGCAGTGTAAGCGGTAGATCGGAGATTGTCACCATCTTGCCGTCCAACTTCCACTCCGGTTTCGAAGGCTCATGGGGAAGTTGTACGACAAGGGAGATCGTGTAGGGGTGCATGCTAATCCAATCTGCTTCTGGATACAACGCGCCGCCCGGAAGCTTCGCAATTTTCTGCCGCTTGATCTGGGGTTGCTCCTCGAGGCCCTCCATTTCATCCGCACTCCGTACCATGCCAACCTGTGGGCCACCCATACGGGCAGGGTGCATGCCGGGAGGGGGCGGTTGAAATCCAAATGGTTGTACAGCATCTGGACCCTGATAGTGAAGGGGTGGCAACATGACCGGCGGAGGTTGGTTGGAATATACGGAAGCTGGCTGGGGTCCCGATGAGACGGTAGCGGCGGAATACGCCGGATGAGATACAGACCCTGGAGCCTTGATAGGTGGTGCTGGTAATGAAGCGGGTGCTGGGGGAAGAGTTGTCATCGGAGGAGGTGGAGCAGCGGCAGGCCCAATACCAGGCCCGATTGCGTTGACATCCTGTGGCCCAAGACCCTTGGCACGGTGGATAGCAGCAATTTGCTCGTCGAAGTTGACGTTGAGGGAATACTTGTCCATCGTGCTGACCTTGGTTGCGGTATGCCCATCCCAAACAACCTTTTCTCTCTCCTTCCGACGTTCTCGTTCCTCTTCCTCCTCCTTCTTTCGACGCTCCTCGTCCGCTTCAGCACCAAAGATATCGACACGTGTACGTGCGAGGTCCCTGAGCGACGAGACAACGTCGGCACCTCGCAAGAGCTCCGAAGCCTGAACCTTGCGGGCCTCCAGGGCATCTCGTTGAGACTTCCACTTGGGATCAAGCAGTTCAATGCGCATATGCTCGTCAAGTTCATCCACTGGAATCTGTTGACCACAGATAGCACACGTTGTAAGCGCCGACGATTTTTTAGCGCCAACTAACATGGTTGTCAGAAAATCGTCGCCGCTGGCAGCGAAAAGATGGCCACTCACGTTTGGGCACATAATCAGATTTGATCTTCATTGGGCCAGCAGCGCTGGCGTTGGCTTGGATAAGCCTTGCGCGCTCCAACTCTCGCAACCTTTCTTCCTCTTCACGTTCCTTCCGTTGCTGTGCCTCGTCGTCCTCCTCGTCGCTCTGTTCCATCGCGGCATCCTCGCCGTCCACTGTCGGAATACCTGCACCACCAACGGCAGCGGCAGCTTCCGCTTCCGCTGCTGCTTGTCTCGCACGGTGAGCTTCGATGTCGTCGGCGGTAGTCTCCATGATCATCGCAGCCATACGTTTCTGCGCAAGGGTCATGTTTTCTACCTCCTGAACGCTCATCGGTGGTGGTAACTCCGAGTTTGCATCAGCGACGGTAAATTCAATGGTCTGGACGATAGCATAGTCATGCCAATCAATTTCGGCAAAGGCCACTACGAGTAAAGAAAGTCAGCGCCTCTAACCGACAAGAGTGGACGACAACGCACATTTCTCTGCTTCCTGATCGTCTTGACGCTTCTTGTCCTTTTCTCTCTTTAGCCGTTCCCAACGTGCATGTTTCTTTGATTGTTCAAGCGCCTTCCACTGTGAGCCGTCTTGTGCACGATCTTGGATATACGACAACAGCTCCTTGCTCGGGTACAAGACTTTTAGATATTGCTCGACCAGACGATTGAAGTAACCAAAGAGCGAGTGGTTGGGTCGCAAAAAGTCAAACTGATAATTACGCCCTTCCCTTTGAGAGAGCGAGGCGAGGAAATTGCGTCCACGTCGAGCGGTAAAAAGGGCGGTCAGTTTCATGATGTCTCTGTGTGCCACGTGAGACTTGGTCCAGTGACAACTCGGTAGAAGGCACTCACAGATCAATAGGACTGATACTCGGCATATCCATGACAAACTGGGGCTGAGGTGGTTCTACACCGACATCTTCCAGAACCATGGGTGTCTGTTCGCTCTCGCCGACTTTTTCTTTTTCCGGAGATACTTCCTCGACCTCCTCTCCGGCAGATATCCGATCCATGCGATGCCTATAGTAAGCATGATAAGGGTCGGCAGGGTTGAGGAACGAGAACTTGGGATCCTGACGCTGATTCTCGCGAATCTTGTCTTCGAACTGCGGAGGGTTGACCGAGCGCGCGACAAAGAGCGCAGTTCTGTCAATGACGGCTAAAAGACATTTGTTCAGCGTCGAATAATATGTCGAACAAGAAACACGACTCACATTTGATGTCTGGGGGTGGCAAAATGAGGCCACTAGCGAATCTGAGCGTGGCTGCGTCGCCATCGAATGTATCTGTTTCGACTGCCATCGTCGTCGTCGTCGCGGTCGTCGGTCAAGACGTGTTGTCGGAGGTTAAAAAAAGGGAATCGGCATCGGTCTCGGCACTTTGTTTCTCGATCCTCGCCATGTTCGGCGCGTTCCACCCGACGTCTGTCGCGTTCGGCGGTCTCTTATGGTCAGTCTGCTTTCTGTCGGGCGTCAAAAAGGCTGAGCTGCCGCAGGAAAACACCCTGGAAATTGTCCGTCACCCGCAAGGCGAATGCGCGTGCCCGCCTGAAAAAGGTCGACGCGGTCATTGAGGCCGTCCGTGCAAGTGGTGTTCAGTGCAAATCCTTGGTGAGTATATCACCGTGTGGAGGTGTGGGTTGGTCTCATTGTGACCCAGGACCGGGCCTTGCTCTTGCCCAAGGAACACGAAATGGTCCCAAGAGATAAATACACCGTCTTTAGCTCGACTTCCCGCGGGTATCGAAAAGGCATTCACAAGGTACCCAAGTGGACGAGGGTACGTCGTCCCTTTATACCCAAGCAACATTGTTCTTAAATCGTCTTGCAAAGCTGACGCTCAGAGTGAACCCGAAAGGTTTTTAGTGTTAGTATACACACGACTAAAACAGCACGATATGTATTTTCCCCTGCTTGATCCCCTCCAATACCCTCGGCGCCCCAAGTACTATTTTGAAAATATCGTCCCGATTTTCCGGTATGTCGAACAGGTTACGCTTTTTTGCATCACGAAAAGAAATGTCAAGAATGATGTGTGTGAGCTGGGACACTGATAGCGCCTCTGGAAACAGTCAACTCGAGCACGCCTTGCGGTCTTTTGCACTCACCCGTTTCAAGAAGTTTACCGATTCTGCCAGGTGTGCCAGCAGCGGAGCCAATCTTTGATCGTTTGAGATATGCAATATGCTCTTCCAGCTTGAAATGTTTTGCAAACAACTTGGCCACGTCACCTCCCTTGTCGCCACGCAGTCTCTTGTCTTTGAGCACTCTGGTCACATCGGCCACTCGGAGGGCTGCACTGGCAATATAAAGCAGAGTGGGTGCACCTGGCGACTTGGACCTTTGCGAGAGCCGCTTGTGCAGCGCGGGAAGAACTGGCATGGTGGGTTCGCAACCAACGGGAGAGACAAGGAATAGATACCTTTGATGATGAAATCAGTCAGATGGTCCAATGACCTCGACTCCGTCCATTGCGTCGTGTCCGTGATGACTGTTTCTATCTGGAGTTCAATCAAGATTACGACAGGGCCGACACGCTCGGGAGGCTCACCAGGGATGCAGATATCGTTGAGCTCGAGTGTGCTCAGTCGTGGAAATGCCTTGGCTTGCATGGCAGACATGTATTCCGCGAGCTTGTGTGTTGGTTGTGCGGCAACCGAGAGAGGCTCGGGGACCTCGACCGTCTCTGCGAGTTTGCGCCTCTGCACAACGTCCTGTCTGTCAACGTGTTCAGGCTCGAGACGATGCAAGTGACCTTTGCCTGTCTTTCCTTGTCCTTTTCTCTGCGTTTCCGTTTTGCCACTTTGGGTGCGACGGGTTGTTCGAGTTCCGTCTCTTCGTCGGGGCTGAGCAGGGCATCCGCGCCCTGGCGAGGGTCAAAGACCGCATCTTCCTCGCCGGACGAGGCGACGAGCTCGTCCGGCACGAAATCGTCCTCCAAGTCGTCGCCGTGCTGGGCACTCATAACAAACGGTTGTGTGAGAGATCTACGAATGTGGAAAAACGAAAAGAAAAGTCGGAAAAACCTTTGACCTTGACAGCGAACATGAGCCCAACACGCCTCCTTGGAGTTGCTCATGTCCTCGCTCCTCCCCTTCCTCGTTCCCTACATGACCCTTGCCCACGTCGCCCTTTTCTTTGCTCTTCCCCTCGCATTTCTCTTTCTTTTTCTCTTCTTCAAGACCTCTCGATCGACACCTGACCCTGACCCTTCAGAATCAATCTCTAGTTCGTCCACGCCGCCGCCTATGCCCTCGTTACTATATCACCCACCCACAAGAATTCCCGAGGACGCCACCAGGGAACATTTCCCGGCGATCCCACAAACAGACTCCCTTGCTGCCAAGCAATCCTATGATGCATTCCTCGTCCTCGACGTCGAGGCGACATGCCTGCAAGGAACAGGCTTTGGATGGGCCAACGAAATCATCGTACGCCCGTTCCCATCTTCGTTTTCTGTTCTCATCGCCACAAGGAATGGCCAGTCTGTCTCTTGCGCTGGAAAGATAAATCCGTCAAGGGAAGAGCCAGTCGGCTAGAGATTGTGGGTGAATTTCGCAGCTTTGTCAAGCCCACTTGGAGACCTCAGCTCTCCCAATTCTGTACTGACCTCACCGGAATCACTCAAGTCCGTTTTCATGTTCTTTTCGTGTGCTGGGTCCCATCATAGTTGATCTACAGACCCAAGTCGATTATGCGCCTACGTTCCCAAAGGTCCTCAAGATGTTTGCGAGATTTTTAGCCCAACATGGGCTGATCGATCCCAAGAATGGCAGACCATTGCAACGATTCTGTTGGTGCAGTGACGGGCCATTCGATGTACGGGATTTTGTAGTAAAGCAATGCTTCATATCAAATGTTGGTCTCCTGAAAAATCACTATTGGGTTCAACTGTATCAATGCCATGCCTTGCTTCACAGGTGCCAATGCCATCATGGTTGAGAGGCGATATTCTTGACGTACGCAAGGTCGTCTCTGTATGGGCGGTCGCCCATGACGCATCCGAGAGCCAGATCATTAACAGGGTGGTATGTTCCTGCACCCCTTGTCCTTTCGTGATTCTTCGTGGCATTCAACTCCTATTGGCAGTTTCCTATTCGTTCTTTGAACATAACGCAACAGCTGCGTGCACTCAGACTCGGCCCATTCCAGGGCAAAGTACACTGCGGGATCGATGTCAGTATAGACCATATAGCCAGTTTGTGTGATTCTCGTGTTAACTCCGTATCCAACCAGGACACTCGTAATATCGCGCGTATCGTCATCGAACTCGCTCAGCGCGGGATTCGTTTGGAACCCAACACCCCGATAAACCCCAACAGGCGATGGGCATGGATGGGAAGACCTGGAGAAGTCTTGGAATACTGCCTCATCTAATTTCATTTTTGTGACCTTTGTATGACCCTTTTGACCAGTATTTATGTGCATCTGATATCTTATTTTTGTGGCTCGCCACTTTCGACTGTATCAAACATCCTGGAATGTTTCGCACTCTCTGAATCGGCTAAAAGCCGGCGCTCAATCGCTCAAGGCTATGCTCACTGTCATGAATAGCTGCAATTAATGTCGGCGTGAATATGTGCTCAAGTCCCGCTGAGTCCGTCACTTCACTCACGTTTTGTCAATAAGTTGTGTTGCTGTTGCTCTTCATATACGCCGCCCCTGCCAGCGGCCCTGTTGTTTAGGCTCAGATTCGCGTCCCAGCCTATCGCCACACACCACAACGGTACTGCGCAATGCATTCCTCACCTGTCGGTGATGAATTACTTGCCTTCCATTGGGACTGTGACGGGGTATCAAGATGGTGCCCGATAAACAGGGTATCGAGATCTCGAGAACGACGCTTGCATGCGTCGCTAGTTCCGTTTGCAACGACTCCCTTATCTTTGGTCGGTGTGAACGTATCCGACTCTTCTTGTAACGAAATAATTGCCCCGAATCAAGGTATCGTAATCCAAAAACAGATCAACTTACAACACTTACACACAAAAAGCCGCATCATCCACCTTCCTCCACAAAGTTCCTGAGATTTCTGAGTTGAGCAGAAATTTTGTTCTTGAACAACCCAAGGTCGTTGCTATTCTTAGCAATGGCCCGAACGGTCTCATCCTGGAGTCGTCCAATCTTGGCCAGCTGTTCTCGATAACTGCGTGTTGACATGAACAAGAGAGAAAATAGAGTGCTCATGGGAGACACTCACTTGAATTGCATGGCCTGAAGTCGCGATTTCACACCCATCCCACTCGATAATGCCGCCGCGCGTGCTTGTGCGAGTTCTCTTTCCAGTCGCGCGGCTTCGGCATTGCTTACCATAGATTCTTGCTGGGCTGCCTGCCATGATGTTTTGACCATGTACGCTAAATTTATGGAACAAGGCACTTACATCTCGAAGGGTTTCGGCTTGTTCGTTCAGTACCACCACCTTCTTTTCGATCTCTTGTACCTCCTCGTCCACGTTTTCACATTCCAGTGCCAACTGATCGAGGTCGTTGTCCACCTTGATCCGCTCACTCTCCACATCAGCACGCTCCGTCCGTTTGGTCTCCGCCACTGTACTGAGTGTCGGTTTGATCACCTTCCGAATGTCAGATCCTATGAGCATCTGCTGGGGATTTGATGAAGCAATGTTGAGTTGTAGCGTGAGATCGATATCTTCGAAAGGTGGAGGAATCGGCGGAAATAGTCCAAAGGAAGAGAGGAGATTAGTATACAGGTCGAGAGCCTCTTCTGCAGCTCCTCCTCGATTCGTCAACCCTACTTCCAACGACATGACAATTTTATTGGCGTCAGAAATTTTGTGCTTGAGATCATCGAGATTCCGGGCGAGCGTTTCATGCTCGGTATTCATGCGGATAACTTCTTCGGGTGTCAAGTTCTGTACCTTCACCACCTCGGTCAGTCTCGCGAGTTCGCTCCTGTGCTGCTCCAACTGTGAGGCTGAAAAACTATCAGAATAAGATCGAAAATAGGTATGCATGACTCACTTCGGACGGTGATGTCAGCCTTCTCGTGCGCAATGGTGTCAATCAGATGGTTCTTCCGCGATTCAAACCGCTGGAGAACGTCATGGAACTTGGCTTTGTCACTGACAAGAAAACCGTGGTTTTTCTGCAGCTTCTCGAGAGGTGCCTAGAGAAGATTGAGATATAAATTCACAGCAAACTCATTATACCCACGGGAGATGACTTAAGTTGTTCGAACTCGGTTCGTCGTCGGGTGAGTTGCTCCCTTTGTTCTTCGAGATCGTTAATCACTCTTTCATTCTTTTTTGCTTGGAGGAAGATAAGAATTCGTCGAGGCAGAGTAAAAACACAACCCACCATAGCGGTCTTCCAGAACCTTGTCCTGCTCCTCAAAGATATCTGCACCAAGAAAAAAAGTAACGTATGCCTCGGAGAAATAGTAGAAAGCGAGGGCATCGTGATGTATTGGCTCGTGAAATTCTTCTGGTATATCATCCACTATTTGTAGGGTCGGCTCGTCGGCTTCCAGATAATGTATTCGGGCCTGAAAGACGCTCAAGGGGGGCACCCTCACGGTTGAATAAGACTGACCTTTCCTATTTCCGCCAACCAATATAATACACCAAGCAATGCAGGCCATGCATGCATGCTACCAGGCGCGGCTAACCATTTACTATCGATCTGAGATGCAAGCGGGTATTTGAGCGCTCTCAGAGCTGGCTGAAACTCGTCCTCGAAGCGCATCTTGGGATCAAAGGGGTATGACGGGTCAACAATAGTAACGAGGTGCTGGAATATTCCGCGAAAGTCCTTTCCGGTGATACTCGTCAGAGTTTGCATGGAAATCTCGTATTGTGTATTCTGGAGCCAGGAAAATATCTCTTGACGCATCTTAGCTTGGTACGAGCGCTCGCGAATCGGCCGAGGGTCCTTGAGTACTTGGGCCCCCGACGGTGCAGGAAGGGCGCCACCACCACCACCACCCCACGTTGACCCACGGCGCGTAGAACTTGATGAGTTGTGCGATCATTGAGCAAAACGCGAGGGGCTTGAAGAAGAACGCATAGGCTCACGCATTGAGTGGAGTTTTGCCATGGTTTGGCTTGGTTGTGCTCTGCAGGAGTGGATTGGCGTTCTGGGATCTGTATATGGATTGTCGTGGGCCACCACTGGGCGGTAGAGGTGCGCGTCCGGGAGGACCTGCGAGGCTGACGCGTACGGACGACGACGCGGGCGTTTTTTTGATGGTGGATGGGACAGGCAGACCGGAGCCTGGAGGCGGCATCACAGACCGCCGTAGTGCGTCCGACATGACGGCGAGATCAGACGCGCTATGGCAGTGTCACGTGCCGCATCCCTCATACCAGTATTACCATGGTCCTGAAGGATCTATTTGGCGGTACAATTGTAGCTGATCTCCCAGACGAATTTATAGACGTATCGTACGCCCTTGACGTTCTATCGTCGCGCTTGGCTCAGTAATCCCCCGATAGAACCTTGCGACAAGTTCCGGATACCCAAGAGGTCTTTCTGCGTGGTGGGTCCGATGTGTCCATCGTCATCGAAGTACTAGAGCGCGTGTCAGCGCCGACCGACGAAGACGCAGTAAAGTGATCCTATCGTCCGCTTGCCATGTTCCAAATTTTGACTGTCTTCCTAAACAGATTCCACTTTGAAGCATTAGCGCACGACAACGATGCGATCTCGAGCACGATACAACTTCCGATCGTACAGCAAAATGATCGAGGCGATCAACCGCCCCTTTTCATACTGCGTGGTTCTCAACGTGTCCGCAAATTCAACAAGACTGATGAAGACGACGTGGACATATACATCGCACTCTTTCGTGTTCACTCCGAAAGTAAGAGCGCCGACCTAGTGGTGTCTGAGAACATTCCCAAAGTTGCAGAAAGCGGCGGCGGAGATAAGCATGCAGCCGAGTTCAGCGCATTCGTCTCGTCTCTCCGTATCGTCGACTACGACCTCTTTTGTTAATTCCGTGTTCCATTGACAAGCCCAACCCGTGCACTCCTTATTCTGACGCTTGTTACTCTCTGACCGTGTGCATGTGCATATCCTATTCTCTCATGGATGAGTACAGTCTTACACGTCCCTGAATCGACCGTCTACTAGAACCTGATGAGCCAACGCAGGCAGTGGTAGAAATTTCTCAAGGAGCTCGGAGCTCAAGCGCTCGCGGATGTTCTACTGTTCATACTATCCAAGGTGCCAACTCACCAATGGATAAACAATTCAAGACAAGATTTGGTATGCGAGGTATCCAATAGTTGGTAGTACAACACAGCTAATGATTCAATGTCGATATAGCTCGAGCAGGAATAAAGAAAGCACTGAAAGATATCGTGAACTATGTGTGACCTCCTTCATCCAACTCTTGCTCAGCTTCAGGTTCTTCCTCGATGCGATCTCGCATGCCAGCCTTCGTGATCCCAGCAGCAGCTTTGGCATCCTTCTTTCGTTTCGCCGACTCTTTCAGTTTCTCCCACCGTTCACGGAATCGTGCGATCATGACTTTCTGCGTGACATTCGGATATTAGACAACGCTGATACTTGGCATAATCATAGCTAACCTGTTTGTCATTTTCTACACGAGCAACTCGAAGCTCTTCTTCGAGATCCCGGATCCGGCGCAAGAGCTGTGCCTCGCGGTCACGTCCTGCATTGAGTGCTGCCATGGGTGCTGGAACGGATGGTATATTGATATTAAGTGCGCCGAGATCTATCGCGGGCTGTTGTCCGCCTGGTCGTTGCAAGACAAGGGACGCTCCCATAGCCCTTTGTGCCTACGACATGGGATTCGTTGTGTGAATACCATACAACAAGCGAAACTTGAGATACCAGTCTCACCTGATGTCGCGCCATCACTATACTATCCCGCAATAATTGGTCTTGTTCTTTGCGCAGATGTAGTACGCGCTCAGCTTCGGCGAGTCGTCCTTGCATCTCTTCCATCTCTTGCTTTAGCGAAACGTTTTCTTTCATTAGTACCGACGGCTCCGATTCCGGGATCAGGCAGAATGATTCCGACAGATCGCCACCTATCCAACAAGACCAAATTGGTTGATACCAAGCCGAATCGAGTTGTCGCAATACACACCATCATCTGCGAATACTTGGTCGTCGAATTCTTCGAACACAGCATTTTGTTCTGTCCAATAGCATAAGTGTAATTATTGATATGAGAAACCATGTAGCATACTCGATTTCGGCTTGCCATCGAATCTAAATTTGCGCGAGAATTTCGAAACAAATGGTTCTTCACGCTCGGTCTCGCTTCCTGAGCCACCGTCACGTTGCAACGCCCGCCCCGGTTCCGTTCCGAGGGGGGCCGTGGCAAAAGCGACAGGCTGAGAAAGATTGTCCAGCAGTCCTTCCATGATTCGCCAGAAGTGATTGAAAGCATCCCCTGGATCGGACTTTTCTCGACACGGAGATGAAGAATCAACCAAGAATGCGTTCAAAAGGATGTGACGTACCCGTTGGCCAAGTACCATGAACGATTCATCAACATTGTTCTGTGAGTCCATCAGTCGTACGGAAGCACTTGGAGGTAGTGGAGGCGATGGAGCAGGGCGAGAAGGGCGGGATCCAGTACTCGAGGCAGAGGAGCTGTGTTCGGCGCGCATCTGAGCGACCTTTTGGGGGAGGCTCGGATCTTTGTTTTCTTCGCGTAGCTTAGCGATCCTCCGCTCAAGATCTCTTCCTGCCTTGATGTGTTCGTTGTACAACATGCGGAGGGTACGTTTCGTCTGGGATCAAACGCTCAGTGCTGAGAGACACAAGGAGAAGTGGGAATGCACATTGCTATCATTTGATATCTCTTCACACTGCAAGAAGGCGTTCGCAGCTTTAGCATGCTCCTCTGCAGCAGGCATGAGCAGTCCGTCATTCAGGAAATCGTCGGCATTTGCTGCATGTTGGTGGGCCTGCGACATGTGCTTGAGCGCGTAGACGTCCACGTTCACCACGACCATACTCACAATGTGCAAGGGTGAATCGGTCGTCGACATGATCAAAGGAATACGTCACACATTGAATAGCGATGACACGGCTACTAAATAAACCTAATCCAGCACTCTCTTTTTAGGAGAAGCAGCCAGCAATAGCACCAAGTCGTGTGGTTTTGGCTGCGGCACTGAACACTATAATTTCAGTGGGTCTCCCTTCCCACCGTTCTCAGGCACGCCGATGATGACCAGGTCACCATGGCACGATGCCGAACGTGCCGAGTGAGGCGGTGTCTGAAAATGGACAACTCGGCGCTCGGCACGGGTTTCCTGTTCTCGTCGTCGTCCTTGTCAACGTCGAGCAAGATCAGCCACGTACGATCGTCAGGATTCCGGGAATGACGCCACCTGCAACTTCTCTCCCTCGTACTTCGATGTCGAACGTCCCGTCAGTGTTCCCCGTCTTTTTTTTGTCTCGCCCACCGCTCACGCCCTAACAGCAAGGAGAAAATCAGAGTAACGGGTACGTCTTGGTCCGATTCATCGAATCGCTCATTTATCTAGGAATTGACAATAGTTGTTGCTGCGGACGGATTATCGAAGCGGGACGTCTTTCGGCTCCCCGACCCCTTTGCAGTCATCACCGTCGATGCGGAGCAGACCCATACCACTAGCGTCATAAAGAAGACTTTAAACCCCTACTGGAACGAAAGCTTCGACATGTGAGTCTTCGTTTCCTTTGGGCGGTTCTTCGAACACTCTTTTCTCATATCTCGAATCCGCAGCACCGTCAAGGATTCTTCGGTCGTCGCCGTCCAGATATTTGACCAGCGCAAGTTCAAGCGACGGGACCAGGGTTTCCTTGGCGTTGTCAATGTCAGAGTCAGCGACGTTCTTGATCTTGAATTGGGTGGGCATGGTAAGTGACACCTAATCTGCCGTTTTTTCACATCTCTCTAATGAACACAAATTTCTGCAGAAATGCTCACTCTGGATCTGAAAAAATCCAATGATAATCTTGTGGTGCACGGGAAACTCATCATATACTTGTCGACTAATGTCACTCAGCCCATCTCCAACCCTGGGCCCTCTCAGGTGCAGGGCGTTACCACGGCGCTGGCTGATATGGGAATGAATGAGTCTAGCATCTCTCTTTCCCCCAATAATGTCTCCTCTGGAAATGCACTGTCCAGGACGCCCAGTGCACACGCACCCGAGGTCGTCACACCGTTGATGCCGATCTCAACGCCCCATGTATCATCCTCTTCATCTGGTCTCGCCGATCAAGATCGGTCGCCTTCCCAACCGAACCGTCCTGTTAGCTCGGGTGGTGCAGGGGCACTTGCCCCTACACAGCAGACTAATGCTGCAATGACTACCTCAGCCTCTGGGGCAGCCAATCAACAAAGAAATTTCAACCCCAACGTCGACCAGTTTGGACCACTGCCTCCCGGTTGGGAGCGCCGTATTGATGCTCTTGCTCGAACTTACTACGTAGATCACAATACACGAACTACGACTTGGAACCGGCCGTCCCCAGATCAGTCGCTCAATGCCAACAATCAGGACAGCGAGACGAATGCAGCCAGAGACCAGCATTCTCGTCGTGTTCTGGCAGACGACATGGTGGATGTCAGTCGCGGTAATACACAAGCGAGCGTCCATCGTACGGGTTCCACCACGCCTCAACCCAGTCCGAACAACACTGCGTCTGCTGCCCTTGCGGCCAGCAACAATGTCACCACTCCAGGTGGTGGTACTCTTCCGGCCGGATGGGAGGAAAGATACACCCCCGAAGGACGCCCATACTATGTCGACCACAACACTCGTACAACTACTTGGGTCGACCCTCGTCGTCAGACAATCATTCGTGTCATGGGACCCAACGGCCAAAACGCTGCCCTTCAGCCACAAGCTATTTCTCAGCTTGGACCTTTACCCTCTGGGTGGGAGATGCGTCTCACCTCGACTGCACGTGTCTACTTTGTTGATCACAATACCAAGACCACGACATGGGATGACCCTCGTCTCCCGTCTACGTTGGATGCAAATGTTCCACAATACAAACGCGACTTCCGGAGGAAGCTTATCTACTTCCGCAGTCAGCCTGCTATGCGTGCGCAGCCAGGTAATTGCCAGATCAAAGTCAGGCGAAACCACATCTTCGAGGACAGTTACGCGGAGATTATGAGACAGACGCCTAATGATCTGAAGAAGCGTTTGATGATTAAATTCGATGGCGAGGATGGTTTGGACTATGGTGGCCTTTCTAGGTATGTCAATGAGGATGACTGATTGATGACAAATTGACCCTTTATCAGAGAGTTCTTCTTCCTTCTGTCACATGAAATGTTCAACCCGTTCTATTGCCTGTTTGAATACTCCGCGCACGATAACTACACTCTCCAGATCAACCCTGCATCAGGTGTCAACCCCGAGCACTTAAATTACTTCAAGTTCATCGGACGCTGTCTTGGACTCGGCATCTTCCACAGACGCTTCCTTGACGCATACTTTATCGTCAGCTTCTACAAGATGATTTTGAGGAAGAAGGTCACGCTTTCCGACCTCGAATCTGTTGACGCAGAACTCCATCGCGGTCTCACATGGATGCTGTGAGTTTCCCATATACGATGTATTCTTGGATTCTCACTGCAGGACCTAGCGAAAACGACATTACGGACGTTATCGACGAGACCTTCACTACAACGGAGGAACGATTTGGAGAGCTCGTGACGATTGACCTAAAGCCTGGAGGTGCAGACGTTCCCGTGACCGAGGAGAACAAGAAAGATTATGTCGATGCCGTGGTCGAGTATCGTATCTCGAAGCGCATCAAAGATCAATTTGAAGCTTTCATGTCGGGCTTCAGCGAGTTGATCCCACAAGAGCTCGTCACCGTTTTTGATGAACGAGAACTCGAGTTGCTTATTGGTGGCATGTCCGAGATTGACGTGTAAGTTTCTGTCGTTGCGGCGCTACTGCGAAACTCACTCTCTTGCAGTGATGATTGGACCAAACACACCGATTACCGAGGATACGAAGTCAACGATGAAGTCATCCAATGGTTCTGGAAGTGTATTCGCAGTTGGCCACCCGAACGCAAATCCCGACTGCTACAATTTGCTACGGGTACATCGCGCATTCCAGTTAATGGTTTCAAGGATCTTCAAGGCTCAGATGGTCCGAGGCGCTTCACAATCGAAAAATCTGGCGATCCATCGCAATTACCAAAGAGCCATACTTGTTTCAACCGCATCGATTTGCCACCATATAAGGACTATGCGAGTTTGGAGCACAAGCTCACGCTTGCTGTAGAGTAAGTTGATCTCGTTTCATGGATTGGCAGGTCATTGACGGTCTCGTTTTCGCAGGGAGACCGTTGGATTCGGTCAGGAATAAACTTTTGCAGACTAACACCCTATTTACCCTCTTTCGCCCTTTTGTATTCTCTTTTCTCTTCGCGTTGAATGACATCCTATCTCACCTGTAATCTTACCGGGATGTATTATTGTTTCGCACGAGACTTTGTCTACCTCGATTCTCATCCTATCCCATATGATACGAATACCAAACTAGAAAATAGTCCAAAACAGAATGGCTTCAGCGCTTCTCAAGTGCGAACCCAATGTAAATGTCTGATCCCCGTCAGTTGCAGCAGGACGCCGAGGTGAGACGACTCACTAGCAGCTTCCCACTGATTCTCATCCATGGCGCTCTCGCCATTGGCATCCACGACCTTCATGCGCACCATGAGTTCCTTGAATTCCTCTTGTTCGGAATGCTCCGCGAAAATTTGGTGGAATTCTTCCTTGTAAATCGGGTGGAGGGAATATTCCGCGGCCAAACTGTGATGCGCATTAAGAAAACCAGTTTGCCGAAACAAGACAATCGACGCCTTTTCTTTCAATCTCAAGTGATATGAGAGGGGTGAACAGTGCGAATACGAATATCATCAGGTGCTACGGGGATTGCGGTCCCCCGAGCTATTCGCAGAGGCATAGGCGATGACCAGAATCCCGATGACAGATGACCTACCCTACGAAATTATCCCAGTCTACAATGTATTCTGGTACATTTTCAACCGCATCCTTGAGGAAGAAATAGTAACGATGACCGAACAGTGGGCGAGATTGCCGATCCTCGAAACGGATTCTATATACCGCATTACCGAAGGAAAGGTCAGTTGCGGAAGGCGGGAGTGTGTCTAGCCGTTCTCTAAGGACGGTGTCATCTTTTCGACAGGAATGAATAAGAATAGCGCATACAGTAATTGATCGGCGTTAGGTATAGTACCGAGGAACACTCCACCTTTGCGGAGGTACTGGCTCACATTACGGAGCATGCACCGCGCCTTTTGTGATGTCTCGAATGCATAATGCATGCAAAACTGCATCGAGACAACGTCGAAAGGCTGTGCAAGTCGCTCTGGCGGGAATGCCTTGGAGAGAGGTTCGGTAAAGCAATCAATTGCGGCGAACGCTGCATCAAAGCGAGGTTGAGGCATCGTCTGCCACCTCTCACGGGCTTGAGTGATGGAAACATCAGCGATATCTGTCGAGATGTCACAGACGACCAACTAGAGCAACCGGAAACCACTCACCAGCACAGACCAGCTCCCTGACTCGAGCTTTCGACCATTTTGTAAAATCACCACCCTTTCCGCAACCAAGATCAAGGACCTTGCCGCGTCCTCTGCCGGGTCCAGGGGGTTGAGAAGCGAGAGCTGGGTGGGCAAAGCGCGTGATCAAGACAGATTTTACCCAATTATTAAAGTATTTAAGGCCTATTATGGGAGATTCCATGCGTTGCTTGACGCCCACTTCAGGGCGCGTGTTGTCTAAGAAAGACGAGTCAGATGTATACCAGACAGATTGCGCAAGGGACCAACAATGATCGATCACTTTCCCCACATCACTTGCATGTCGTTTCACATGGTGAGTGGTGTCCGGAGACCTACTGCGCTCTCGTTTACGCTTGGAGATGAGAAGTTGGGTGCCGGTACCGCGGTAGTGTCGATATGTCTCCATTTCGTGTGGTGTCATCGGAACCAGAACGGAACCTGCAGGTGTTCTGCGAGTGCGCGGGTTGTATGGGATGGTGGAAAGCGGTGGTGGTGGCGGCGTAGCAGTGTGGGATGCAAAGAACAACAAGAAAGTGGCCACAATGC